>JAXGGS010022006.1:4683-25311 GCA_035585475.1 Armandia brevis | reverse complement strand
AAGGAGCGCATAAAAGAAGAAAAGTCGCTACAAGGAGCGCAAATAAAGAAAGAAGAAAAGTCGCTACAAGGAGCGCAAATAAAGAAAGAAGAAAAGTCGCTACAAGGAGCGCAGATAAAGAAGAGAGAAGAATCCGCGACATATAGATTCGCACAGAAGACGCTACAAGGAGCGCAAAGAAGAAGAAAAGAAATATGTCTTTTACTTGGAAAAAGGATGTGACCAAAGACTTGGAAGAGCTCAGGACCGAGCTGGTAAACAGCATCAGTGGGGAAAAGTTTAAGGAGAAAGAAGAAGTACAAAAATTAGTCGACCGGATCGCAGGTATTGAACTAAAGATGAAAGGGAACCTGGAAATTAAAACAGAACCCCTCACCCTGGGCTATGACGATTCTAGACAAACACTAGGAGGCAGAAGAATAATCGGAAGCCTAACAGAGGAACATTACGACACAGGCGATGACATTCAGGTTATGTTGAAACCCCCACACTTTAAAGAAGGAGATGATGTAGAAGGATTCCTTCTGCAATATGACATTATATGCGATAGCAACGATTGGCGACCCGCAAAGAGGGCTCGGGTGTTTCCGGCGGTATTACCAGTGGGACTTTTATCCTGGTATGCAGCTCTACAGCAGGAAATTCGGGGAAATTATCCGCTCCTTAAGGAAGCTTTTCTTCATCGGTTTAATGTCACTAAACCTGTGTACCGCCTCCGATTGGAATACCATGAGGCTAGAGCGAAGAACTTTGATTCGTTGGAGGATTATGCCAGGGAAATACAGAACCTGGGACTGAAGTTACACAAGTCACAGGAGGAGACTCTCGACCAGTTCATTCTGGGGTTAGGCGAATCAAGGTATAATTACCTCCAGGATTATCCCCCAGTTTCAATAGCGGAAGCTATAAGATCTGTGTTGAAATTTGATGCAATGTTTGGAGGGAGTGCAACAAGGGAGAGACAACCGGGAGAGATAAAGGTAAATGCACACAACTACCATCAGGCTAATAGGGGGCGCAATAGACAACCACCACAGTCTCGTGAATGCTATAGTTCAAACTTTCATCGCCCCTAATTACACAATTTTCTAACTGCTGGTGTTAGATCATGAGGAATTACATATACTTCTATTAAACAGGTGTCTTTTATTAATCGCGAGCATGATTTTATAATATCATTTTTTTCATATTTAGGCACTAATAATATAATGTAGCAATCTCTTTAAAATGCGGACATTTTGATATTAAATAATCGGCATGTTAATATATAATGGATTAGGATCAGGCGCTTAGAAGGCGACTGACCAGTATAGGAACTAACGGGACCAAACGAGCTAACTGTGATAAACAAGCTCGGTCGTATGTAAGCAAGGAACAACCCTGGCGTCAATAGTTTGTGACAGTTACTAAACAAGCCCAATCCGAACCGACTTAATCTAGGATTGGGTATATAAAGAATCAGCGTTTGTAATGTTTTAATGTTCTTAGACTGTACGTCATAGGCGGTTATCTGAATAAACACAGTTTCTATATGTTCATCTTGTGTTACACTTGCTAGTGAAAGATCTCTGAGTCTTGCTATTTACATCTAGACGTACCACCACAATCACACTCAATCGATTCTCCTGATAATTAGACCTGTGTCCGGGTAGCCGGCTCAGACAGCAATGTCCTGTGTTAATATCAAGTTATTAAGTCGTGTATTGTCATTATTCTTACACAAGTGCTTTGATGATTATAATCTTCAGAATGATTTATTCACAGCATTACCCTATCATTATTTCCTTATGTTCTGTAGCATGTATATTCTATATCCTATGTACTAATGTAGTGCTATCAAGCAACTTACATGTTTGAAGTACAAGAGTAAATATAAGTTATTTGTAGGGATAGTATGTTTGCATTATATTCGATGCTTGTAGTTAGCTATAGCTCATTAATGATATTTAACATGTAATTAATACTGGCTAGAACGGATTAATAACTATCCAACAGTCGTTTAGGCTGCATAAAATTATGAAATAGTTTTTCAGGCCCGCCCGCATGGGCCTGAGACCCCCCGCATCCCCCCTTTTATTTGGATATAAAAAAAACGTACCTGCCACACCCTCTTTTTCAGAAGTAAAAATAACTGCCGCACCCTCCTTATCGGCTGCCGCACTCCCGTTTACGAGCAAACAACGCCGAAAAATTGTAAAAAAGACCCCCACACCCTACTTTTCGGAGAAAAAGGTACCGCCGCACCCCCTGTTACGTTTCAGAAAAAGAAAAATGCCACACTGTCCCTGGCAAAAAATTTTATGAGAAATGTTAATTAAAGTTGCTTTCCTTTAATTCTACCTCGGCGTTTACAGTTCCAGATTTCCCAATAACATGTGTACATAGAATACTGATGCCCTCTCACTTTCCCGGGCCCGGGGCCAGCCATAGCTTTTACATGAACATTTGAGTAAATAATATAGCATTACTGTTCGATTTGGGGTCAACATTAACATTACCATACATGGGATATCAGAGAGGACTTGTTAATAACAATATACATGAACACTTCAAATGCTGGCTGACGAGTAGCCCGAACTTTAAATGGTATTTATTCTAAATCCAAATCATGGTCATGTATGCATTTTCAGAGCTGGGCAAAATTCATTTTAAATAGACAGGATAACATGGGTTGTCGGTCACTGTTCCTCGTTAGTTTTCTAATTTCCCCATTCGGGCGTAAGAATCACATTGCTCGGTGTTAAAATCCAGGTTTTTACCACTAGAGTTTCATTACAGCCAGAGGGAGAAAACCAACAACATAACCGCACTTGTGTGTAAATGATTATGTATGAAACATGTAATTCGGGATGCATATTCTAATGACATGAAATAGACTTGAATTAAAACAATTGTTTTACTAGGTAAGACGCACGCTGTAACCGCTTTGAAATCATTTATCATTTGAAAAAGAACCCAAAGAGGCTCTCACGTGCGCGAAGGGATAGAATGAGAGTGATCGATCGTGCTGTTACCTCTCATCCCCACAAAGGTGCGGTAACTAATCGTTAACAGCTATGACGGAGAGGCCCATCCTGTGTTCAAGGGTATCATGTTATCACATAATCATACTTGAAATTCCGGTGTTCTATCTTCATCGATAGGATATTGATATTCTTGCTTGACAGTATGAGCGTTAAGTTTTTTGCTTTAAGTTTCATTCACTAAGGATAAATGGGCATTTAATGGAGGGTGATGTTTGAAGTGCAACCTAAAAGCAAGGGGGGTATGTTCAAGAGAAGGAAATGCACTCGTTATCCCTCCTCTAGTAACTGATGAGGACCTTTGCGTTTAGACTAATTGTGCGAATTAAGCAATGAGTAGCTATCTGCCTGAGCATGAATTAACCAAAATGGTTGAGGCCACATACAATTAATCAATTGATTCCCAAGTTTTTCTTGATTGCTTTTTACTGCTTTTTCTTGAATCAAAAAGCGGGTGCGCCAGGTTTGGGTTTTTGTATTGGCGTTCTAGGGAGCGGCACCTTTTATGGACAATGTTTTGCTAAAAGCATATAATATTGTACCGAATAAGGGGGTACAAGGTTTTTCTCTTGAGAAGGAGTGTGTGGCAGGTAACGTGTGGATTTTAAATCATAAAAAAAGGAGTGGGTGGACCTTAGGAACTATAAATTATCGTATGTGGCCTTATTTCATTATTCATATTAAGCCGAAGACTATATATTTGCGTTCGAGGCGTGAGATTTTTATTGATATCCCATTAGAGTTTTGACAACGGGTGTAGATTCTGACGAGCCTGAATATGAAGACAATTCTTATTTTCATATGGATTGCTGTTTGTGTTCTTATAAGGCCAGGTGAGATATCTTACTTATCTTCAGGATTAATCTGAATTTAACATCGATAATCTATCGCTATTTGTCGATTGATAATACATGAATACCATGCGAAACTCTAAGATTGAGTTTTGAAATTAATTTGAAAATGTTCTGAACAGCGCAACACAAATGTATTCAACTTTATATATCTTTGATGAAGTTAATCTTGGTCTTTTATATAAATTTTGATATGTAGAAAATGGGTTAAATGTTTACAGGCGATGCTTCTATCAGATGTTTTGAGTGTTCCTCAGTAACTCAGATCAACTGTGGAGACCCTTATTACGGACCAGACGCACATATTAGGGAGAATTGTGTCCAGTGTTCTAAACTTAGCGGTGCAACTGCCGGTAGGTCATCTCTAGATTCGTAAAGTTGGTTCAATTAAGTTCAAATATTCCCCCGTAAATGTTGAATATTTCACAGATTCATGTGGACAGATAAAAGTATCTACGCGAAGGGTTACAGAATTGATTAGAACTCTTTGATTAGAACTCAAGATTTGTCTTAATCAACCGGATTTGTGAGCACTAATGTAAATGCCCGGTATTCCCACTTGTAAAAGCCCCTAGACCCCTGACATAAGATTAAATAACACTGTTTGTCGGCCGCTTTCTGAAAAATCTTCTCCTGATAATATTTGCCCACCTAGATTATGACATGGCAATGTTTATACTATACTTCATGATTGTAAAACTGATTGACGTCCAAATAATGAAGTTTTGGATAGTATATGATGGCACAGATATGATCTTGTTTACTTGTTATTCTATTACACAAAATCATAACACGTGGCAACCAGGCAGGAAAGTATTGTAATCTGCCAATCCCACTCAGCTACTGAGATAACGAGCAAGAATAAGATGTTTAAAAACTAGACATGCGAGATTCTAGAATACTGAAATCATACTTGTTAACACTTTACAGCTGGTGACAGTTTGACGGTTCGCACGTGTGTGACTGGATCCCCCGGATTGGACGGTTGTGTGAGGGCGGATCTTGACGACGGCGGCCATGGGGACATCTGCACCTGTAGTGCGGACCTGTGTAACTCCGGTACTACTGCCCAGCTTACCACCTATGTACTACTCTCAGCACTGGCTCTCAAGTGGCTTCTGTAAACATGAGCGGGCGTAAACTGCGCCGTGAAGCACCATTTCTGATCAGAGTACAAAGCCCAATATCGGGGTTGATTAAATAAATCATATTGAATATAAGAAACTGGCAATTTAAGCACATGCCAAGCTATTGTCACGTCATAGTTGAAACTAAAACTGTTGCTGGTGGCATTAATGTAAAACATACAGCTATTACAATATGTCAAACTGCTTAAACATCGTAGAAATAAAACATCGCTGAATTAAATATATATTGATGAAAACTATGCTGTTTATGTCGAATTTGCAAGTGTTAGTTTAATGTTTAGTTGAACAGTAAACATTATTCAAGCAAAGAGTATCATAAGCTCACAAAAGAAGTTGTAAAACATAAGCTGTTATGGGTGGCCAGCGAGATATTGGTGGTCGGAACTCATAGTAAATGAGAGGAGCGCGCAAAAAAGTGCATCACTTGGTTCAATTAAAAAGTGAGGTGCCGTCTGGTCGAGCACCGATAACTACATGAGTGGTTTTTTTTCTAAACGACATGTTGTCAATATTGATTGCAATGTACATGACTTTATATACAAGTCACAATTACACTGTCTACAAAAGTCCGTTTGATAAGGCTGAAATGACGGTTGCTCAGATAAAAATAACGATTTGGAGACATTAATCTAACTAAGATAATATTAAAAACTTGCAATATACATAACATAACTAATTCATATTATATTAGTACAGTTAACGTAATAGACATTTTAAAAATAGTGAATTACTTTCGGGCCAACTGGGATCAAACATTAGATGCGGATATATAAATGACTTTGATATAAAATAATCAACTTATGACAGGCATGTCAAACATCAATAAGTCATTCAAATATGTCATTAAGATTGTTGAATGATTTTGTTTATACTAGTTGTTGTTACCCGCGCTGCGGGTATTGCTAGTAACTATTTGTGATAGTCCTAGGGGTTATTTAATTTAACCATTCCCAGAGACCTCTCTACGCGCCCCCCCCCCCCCCTCGATGCATTACACAGCAAGTCATCTTCTGACACACCCATTCTCTAAGAGCTCACCCCTCTCCCCCATCCCTCTCGGCTTCCCTGCCTATCCGCCTCTCCCCCTCTCCTCTTCTCGGCTTATCCACCTCTCCGCCGCTCCGCCGCTCGGCCTCTCTCCGCCTCTCTCCGCCTCTCTCCGCCTCTCTCCTCTCTCCCTCTCTCTCCTCTCTCTCTCTCTCCCTCTCCCCCTCTCTATCCTCTCCCCCCTCTCCCCCTCTCTCCCTCTCTCTCCTCTCTCCCTCTCTCTCTCTCCCCCTCTCTCTCCTCTCCCCCCTCTCCCCCTCTCTCCCTCTCTCTCTATGCAAAATAACATGAGTCCAATATATTCTTCGGAATACTTTATTAACACGAGATTGACGAAAGTACAACATGTGTAGTGTTCAGAGGAATGGTGTGTTAAGACAATGACTAAACTGTGACAAGCTTTAAGCGCATCAAAACTATTCGTAACGACATATGTTTGTCTTTTACATTAAACATGTCAAAATATATCTAACAACTATGATTTTTCTTGTACAATCGATACATATAACAGTAATCTATGATATATTTCACGTCTACAGAAATGTCCTTAATAGATTAAAATGTCCGAGTTACAATGATCATTAGAATAGCATCATGCAAAATATTTAATCTAATTACAAACATGATTTAAGAAAGAAGAGGGATTAGTTATTATATTATATTTGCCAGAACATTAATTTTGTTAATCTTGTTAAAACATGTGTTGTTTATGTTCATGGTACATGAGTTTTGCTCAATAACAGTCTCACTATCTTTAGGCACATACCGTATTTATTCTGCATGCTTCACATCGCATCAACTGTTTCGATCTGTGCATAATGTGCTCCATTTGATATGACATATTCGCTGAATAATTAGCATCCAATGGAATTCGATTAGAATAGTGGTCTTATCTAGTCTAAACATGAATTGATTATGTTCGGAATACATTTGCTGCGTTTTTTTATCGTCATTGTTACTATCTTCAGATGAACAAATAGAAAACAAAACGAGTTGTTCCAACGTTCACATTAAAATATTTGCTTTCACCTTCCTCGAAATATCTCAACCTAGCAAGATTAAACTAGAATAGATAATCATGGATCACATTCATTACAATCGTATATGTAAAACAATCCAAACGGAGTGCAATTAATTTGAATAAACAAGAAAATTGTCCATTCAGCTCACTCAAATATACAAATATCAGTAAAATAGATGAAGCATATTTTTTAATTCTACCACGAGGAAATTCATTATGAAAAATATTCATGGAATGCGTCAAACAACAGGTGACGTAATTTGCCATATGTATGTACTAGTTATTCAGAATTAGCTGACAAACATGTCAGAAGATGGAACCTAAAATTCGTGAATGAAGTTAATGCAGCGATTAAACAATGTTATCGCATTTTTAATCACTTGTTATTTTCATCTCTAGTGTTTTGAAGGAGTAAAAGTTATTATAGACAGTGTACCAGTTTATACCGTCGCCATCAATAACCCCTCCAGTCATGTACAAACCGGTCGGGTTAATCCATCCGCACTCATTATACCACCAACATCCCTGGTCGTTGCTCGTACATTTTCCCCATATTCTATCATTATCTCTGTCTGTGGTACTGAATTCCATCCCGTTATTTCTGAGACCAGAGCTTATGTCAAGCATGGAGTCTCCTGCAGTTGAGCTGGGGTCAAATCCTCCTACAGTCAGACGGTAGTTATCGCTCTCCGGACCAACCTGGAATGTGGCGTATTCAGCAAAGAAGCAGTTTCCCAGCCAGTCAGTGACCTCCACACGTAACCTGTACGTCTGTGATGACGTCATCAGATGAACCGCTTCCAAACCTAACCAGAATTCGTTCGCAGAATCCCCGAATCCGTCTTTGTAATCCTGCCAGTTCCGGTAGAAATCCTCGGAGCCATCTTGTCTTCTCAGGAAAGTTATCCAGGAGACTGGTGAAGTTGTACAAGGAGCTGCATAAGTTGTAACATGGGCTTGAAAGGTTGTAGTGGGAGCTGCAGAGGTTGTATCAGGAGCTACAGAGGTTGTATCAGGAGCTACAGAAGTTGTAGTGGGAGCAGCAGAGGTTTTACCTGTAGCTGCAGAAGATGGGGCAGGAGCTGGAATAGATGGTTTCAAAATTATTACATGAATTATTGTACAAATAAGTGCATCAGACAGAACGTTGGAACAAAATTCAAGCTATTAGGAGCCTGAAGATGCTGAAGGAGCAGATGAAAATAGAAAGATTCGTAGAATTGTTAATTAGATATATCAAGGAAGATATGAGAATGGATAACGATATTTTGCCTACTAAATTATGGTGTCCAAAGAATTCTCATTTAAAGCGAGCTCACATGAATATTAATTGTAAACCATACTTACATTTTACATAGATTTCCGGCGGTGGTAGTGTTGAAATGTCTGTTGCTAGCAGACATCGTAAGTTCTTGTCGGTTTGTTTTACTGCAAAACCCTCACAAGAATCAAGCGCACACAAGGCAGCACAATGCTCGACACTCTCCACAATTTCTCCAACAATCTCTGGAGCTGTGTTGTTTCCGCCAGGGTAAATTTCAATATTTTTATGAAATAAACTATCAACATCTCCTCTCACAATAGAAATAAGTGAATAAGTCAGAATAGAGGTTAGCAAAGTGTATTTGATATATGTTAAGGCAGACATGTTTTCAAAATGAAAGCTCAATGTTTCGTCTTTCTGGGTAACTAGTGTCAACTATTGCTGTTAGAATTTTGGATGAGAAAAATATCAATCTACATTTGAATGCAATGATGTTTTTATCAATTATCAGGAATGAAATTTACAATTCAAGGACTGTCTCAAACAGCAGGTGACATTTATTTGCCAAATGTCTCAACATCACGCGTTTGAAGTGCGGAAACGTGTCTGCTGATTCCAGAAGCCGTTTCACTCCATTTACTAATCACGTAAAAAGGATTTTATTGTCATTTGAAATAGAAGTTCCATTTCTATTGACCAAACATTTCAAATGAGGAAGAAATGCATTGTCTTCATCAGTATACGACCATATTTGTGAGTATGTTTATTTAATATGAATAATTCATTAGGTCTCTGATGTCGTTATGACTGTTGGCAATGATAAAACTAAATCTCGATCAATTTGTTGTTACAGATATTGACTGAAAATTCACAGAAACAGATGTAGACGTATTTGATATCTGTTAAGGCAGACATGTTTACGAAATGCATGCTGAATATTTCGTGTTTCATTGACCCTACGAAAAAAAAGTTCTTGGTAACTAGTCTCAATCTCAGATGTTATTTGAATACAATCGGGTTTTTATCATTTGTCGGAACGAAAAGTTACAAATTGCTATATGTTGGGTCTAAAAAGCGAATTTATGTTGTATTGAACTTCCCATTGATTTCCCTTGATTCCAGTAATTACTTTGATCCAATATTAACGAGGGGAGCGCTCACATTTGCGCGATGCTTGGCTCATTTTAGTGTAAGAATCAACTGTGACGCTTAAAAAACAGTGATTATGTTAGATAATCACACATAATCCACATTATGAACATTATACAAATGAAATACCATGCTTAAAGTGTATTAGAGGATTAACCAAATATAACTAGGGGCGTTTGGGGCCAAGGCTGCGCCATTATTTTCATACACAAAATAATTAAAGTGCGACGGCCACGTCAATTTTAGTCAGATCTTTCAAATTGATACCCATAATTATCATCAGGTAAACTACGTATATTCTGGTTCATCACTTCGCGTTTGATAAGAACCTCTAATAAAAAAATCCTGTTAAGATTGAAGGTGTTTGAAGCACATTAACACATGTGTAAAGGTTGAGCCAGCCGTGCCAGCCTCGTGCCGGACTCGTGCCGGTATCGCTGCCCCACATCTGCTGATAAGCAGATCGGCTGAGGCATCCTGCTGGGCCCTCGGCCTAGGCAAGACGTTGCCTGGGCTAATGGGTTTGGCAGGAATGAGTCTCGCATTACCTGATGGTCAGCCCCTCTCGCACAAAGAAGGTAGTTATTTATAACTGCCCCGGTGCTGCGGGGATGGTCAGTCAGACCAGCGATATCACTCAGACTGTACAGATGCTCTCGACACACAGCCAGCCAGCAAGCAGGAGATTTCCTGTCGTGTATTTGCTGTGCTAATTAAACTTTGAATTTTATAACTTATCACACTGGATTTGTTATTCATCATGTGTAGCCTATCCTACACATGTTACTATACGCTCAACCTTTACGTGGGTACTATAGCCTGGAGCCGAGCTAATTAACTAAAAAGATGAGACTAGTATTTGTTGCAATTCCTTCATCAATCCGTACTGCTGGTAAGTTTTTGCCAGTGCCAATATTTCTATGTAATAAACTATCAAAATATATTCCTCCTATTGTAATCAGCAAATAATTGTTAGCTTAGCAAAGTGTACTTGATACATATTAAGGCTGACCAGACACACATATTACAGATAATTGTGCCATATGTACTAAACAAACTGTCGAGGAAGGCGGAATGTCTTCTCTGAATTAGGCTACAATGTATAACCTGAAACTGCCTTATCCTACTAGATCGTGGAGCACAAATTTAATTCCCTACCGGATTGCATTCATCATATGATTCCATGTTTATCAATTGCCAAAATTACAACTGATCGGTCAACCATTTTATAATTTGAACAGTTTTTGTATATATTAATATTTCATTTGATAGACCCATATTATTGTTACACTCTATGACATACCATGTGATATTATTTCTAGTCACCTATAATAAAACGTCAACATGATGATAACAGGTATTATAGTTTATCGACCTGTATGGCGTCACAGTATTGACGCGCTCGACGCTATATGATATCGCTTTTCACAAATGGACAAAAGAAATTAATGATTGTCAAATCTTTTTCAGCTACTGATAGCTTGAACCAGTACAACATCTCTGTAACTTTAGGCTATATAATTTCATTCTCTTGACTTTATACAATACTAGCTGTCGTAACGTGCCCTGCGGGTATTGCTAGTAACTATTTCCAATAGTTATAGGAGTTTAACCATTCCCTAAGAACCCCTCCCTCCACAACATACCAAGTCATCCACTGACACAACCATACCGAGAGAGATCTCTTATCTTAGATAAAACATAATAAAATAACTATTTCACTTATTCTTGAATGAATAACTTGTTTCAAGGTATACATGTAAAAACCACTGACAACTAAAAAATACCAACTGATAAATAAGGCAAGCCCGTTGTCAATGGTAGAGTGTGAGGTGCTAATTATATTTTGAATATATCTGTAGCAATACATTTAATTTCATCATTTAAAGTGTTTGATAATAAAAATGTTACCACAAATATTTTATTTCGAATTCAATACATATGAACGAGCCTTATCTATGATAAATTTCCCAAAGAAAAAACATTATACCCGAAAAAACACAAATCTCCCTACTTATCACATTGATTCTGTTATGCTTTCCGGCAAGACATATGCATTTGCCACGTAATTTACATTGTCTAGGAGTGCAGATGAAGCAAAATATTTTCTTTATTAGTGATCACAAAAATAGTAAGTGAATAAATATACCGTATCATTAAATCAATCATTTCCACAATAATTCAATTAGGGATTATTTTCATTTCAATGAGTTTAAAGGCATACCAACTGTCATAGACAGTATACCAGTTGATGCCAGTCTGGTCGTTCACGGCTCCGTACACGAAGAGAGCCATAGGGTTGCTCAGGGCACAGTTGTTATACCACCATGCCCCTTGGCGGTTAAGAGTGCATTTTCCTGACGGGTCATTGTCATTGTCATTATCATAGGTAGAAAACATAATTCCTGAAAAAGCGACACAACAAAATGCACCATGCCTAGGATAACTTAAATCTGTTCGCCACGTTACAAATTGTATTCAGAATGGTAAATAGATATCACCTGAGTAATTGTGTTAAAATATTATCTCCCAGTGCTTGTGCAAATGATGTCATGATATACTTGTATGAATTAATTAGAGATAAGGAAAGGATTACTTACCATCAAGATTGGTTCCTGCGATTAGAGTGTTGGTCATGCTGTCCCCTGCTGTGGATGTTGGTTGGTAGCCGCCAATGTGCAGCCTGTACCCATCAGATTCCGGTCCCACAGAGAAGGTATCATAGACAGAGTAAAATAGATTATCACCCCAGTCCAGCAGCTCAACCCTCAGACGGTGGTTCTGCAATGACGTCGTCAAGTACAGAAGCTCCAAACCAACAAAGAAACCCTTATCATCACCAAATCCATCCCTGTAGGTGTTCCAGTCGCCAAAGAAGCTCGGTCCCCCGTCCTCTCTGTGAATGATAACCAGCCAGGAAAGGAGAGGGGGGCCGGTTGTCAGGGGAGTAGTTAGACCAGGGTCGGTTGTCATGGCAGTAGTGAGGCCAGGTGCGGCTTCTGATCCATCTGAAAGTGCAAAATAATATAGAGAAGATGATTATGCAAATTCACATTTTCCCCGAATGTTAATGTATCACTTGAGATTTTGTCTTGAAACTTGAAAGTATATCATTATATGCGTTCTTCGATGTTTGCTCTTTCATACAAATAAACAACGAACAAGCAAAGTGCCAACATTGAAATATTTGTAAATAACAGACATCTGTAGAATCCCGAGCTCAAAGCATCATATAACAAGGCTACGAAGTATTTAACTCTCCGTGTTTATTAAGTACAACGGTACATGATACAACTTGGTATCGGGTCAAATCTCCGAGTGCTGTACGGGCCGAAGGGCACCATCTTATACCGCGCCGTGCCCATGCAAGTTGCGCCACTCACCAAGAATCCCAATGGAGATCTTGGTCGGACAACTGGGTCACGGTCAACAGGTATTTCCATGGAAGTCGCACCTCGTCACCGGATTACCCCAGGGATGCGGTGGTTGTTCTGTTCATCTGGCACATATCCTGGCCATAATACACACTCCCATATATCAGCGTGCCAACTGCCGATCATTAAGATGAGCGACTGACTAGTACTCAGATGAGTGCAGGTCATCAGCCGCGCATCTTACATATGTGTCTCAATTGTATCTTATATCTGTGATACTTACAAGCTGCATATGTTCTCCAGTTCCCTAGTGGTAATTCAGGAGGATGGTTTGTTAGAAGACAACCGTAGCCAAACCTTCCCCTCGATGTGACAGAAAAACCATCACAATTCCTGACCACACATAAATTTCCACATTCTAGAAGACTCCTCACATCTGCAGGTGTAACAGAGTGGTTCTGTCCTGTGATTACACCTGTAAACCTCAGGCGTGCTTCTCTTATATCCTGGGAGGTACCTGGTGCTAGTATGACAAGGCTACAAGTTACCAGAAACACCAGCTTTATGCGTGGTAGATTCATCATTCATCAAGTCCCGACTATGAGTGCAGCATTCTACCTTTAACTGTTGATGATATTGGATGATCATGTTTTATATAATTTAGATCGTTAAGGTTGCTGGAGTGCAGATATGCGATATTATTTGTTTTGCGAAATCTATTTCAGATGATGTCCTGGTATAAATTGACACCCGCTTTTCTCATGGGAGTTTCTTGGTGGGTGACATTTGTTTAATGATTTATTTTTGTACTTTGTGTGAAGTAATATAACCTTTTATCAGCAGCCGGAAAGAGGCATTTCGTAATAAAGAGCAGAATATCCATTTTAGTTCGATTTTTTTGTGTCTGTCCTACTTCACTTTTCACAGAATTCTATTTTTTATCGCATGCCTTAATATTTGTTGTAACATTTTTACAGAAACAATTATCATACGATGGTATCCAATCAATATGTTGAAGTTATTCCAGGTAAAATAACATGAGTCCAAGATATTATTAGGAATACTTTATTAACGCATGATCGACGAAAGTACAATGTGTGTAGTGTACAGATGTTTCTTGCTAACCAACGAGAATCTAAATTTTGAATAGCTATGTTAGGATATTGGCGGTTACTTCTCGGAATCACATGACAGAGATAAGAGTGGCGTCAATGGCACATAAAGACACATAAACATGGAAACAATAATATCTCTAAACATTCACGATAAACTTTATTGTTCAACACATTTTACATAAACCACAAAAGCAAGGTTGCACTTGAAAGTGTGTCTATACTTCAGGATCCTTTACAAGTGCAATACAGAGAGAACTACATTATCGGTCAAAGGGCTAATCGCACGCAAAACGATTTCCTACTTTTATTTAGTTACCGTGGACAATCAATTACTACCATAGAAAACACCAGGGCCAGATCTCCCATTACAACTTGCTTCAAAGCCATTTTTGATGCAACCAATGAACAACTATTGCGTGTCTAAACAGTCGTTATTTTCATCTGTAGCTCTCTGAAGGAGTAATAGTTACCAAAGACAGTGTACCAGTTTATACCATCACCATTGATTTCCCCTCCAGTCAGGTACAAACCAGTAGGGTTACAGGCCCCGCACTGATTATACCACCAACAGCCCTGGTCGTTATATGCACAATCGTCCCAATATAATCTATCATTATCTCTGTCTGTGGTGCTGAATTCCATCCCATTATTAGTGGCATCGAAGTTCACATTCGGGGCCATCATGGAGTCTCCTGCTGTTGAGCTGGGGTCAAATCCACCCACAGTCAGACGGTAGTTGTCGCTCTCTGGACCAACCTGGAATGTGGCGTATTCAGCAAAGAAGCAGTTTCCCTGCCAATCAGTGACCTCCACACGTAACCTGTACGTCTGGGATGACGTCATCTGATGCAATGTCTCCAAACCCAACCAGAATTCATTTGTCGAATCCCCGAACCCGTCTTTGTAATCCTGCCAGTTCCGGTAGAAGTCCTTGGAGCCATCTTGTCTCCTCAGGAAAGGTGTCCAGGAGACTGGTGAAAATGTAGTAGGAGCAGCAGAAGTTGTAGCAGGAGCTGCAGGAGCTGCAGGAGCTGCAGGAGCTGCAGGAGCTGCAGAAGTAAATAGTAGTTTCGTAGGTTGACGATTCATTTAATCCAGCAGAGCAAAACTATTAGTGGGTAATATCTTAAAGTACCACAGTGATGTGCTAATTGTGATATCAACTCTACGTGACTGACATTTGACAACAATCTAGACATAACATACACCTGAACTAGCTTACAGTTAGAATAAACCTCCCAGTTTCTGTAAGGTAACTCATTGATATTTCCAGTGGTGAGACATGTTATGTTTTCCTCTGCTCCTTGAATGGTGAAACCTGCGCACGAATCTTGTGAGCACAACACAGCACAGTGTCCAGCTGACGGGACGATCTTCCCTACAGGCGTGTTCTCAGATACAACACCGTTTTGTTTCACCTTGTTAAACATCACTCCAGCAACATTTCCTTTCACAGTGGACTCCTTCATGACAAGCATTATGAGGAAAATACAACAATACTCGGAAAACGGTGTCATGATTGTTGGAAATATTTGTGAATGTGTATGTGTCACTTCCCAGAGGTGTAAAACAACATCGACTATTGACAGCAAAATGCTAGCATACATTGACACATTTATATAATATTAGGCACATGATATGCCGATCAATCTTGCTAAAAAATGCAGCTCATTTTATCAAATGAATGATAGAAAACTCATCATGTCTTTCATCATCCGCATATGTTCAAAATATTATATTTGATCAGTAAAAAAGGACAAAACAAACATGCGTTTGACACCTTTGCTCCACAACAAGCAAACGTAAGACAGACAAAAACTCACAAAGATTGACAGAAAATACTGAAAATTCAATACTTTATGCAGGCAATTATCCCAGCTACCAGGCTGTTCATTCGAAATAACTAAAGATACATTTAGAGGATCACTGGTCTCAATAGGAATGTTATCATTATGCTAATCGCACGAGACACCACTCTATTGAACCATCAAATAAGCTGATAATAAACAATAAGAAGCTTCCCCTTGACCGTCAATCAAACTATTTAAGCCATCCGGTCCTAATGGCCTATAAACATGCACTCGTTTAACAATCAAATAGGCATACTGGTCTAAAAGACCTATTACATGAAATCAAAAAATCACATATTTAATCCGACAAGGCTTTCCAGCTCAATGTTAATGATCAGGAGAAGATAATTCACTATTGTATCCCGAAATTCTAGTTGAACCATATGTTTGATCTTATACAAAACAAAAGACATGAAGCAGCATTTGGTCAGCGTGATCGTCATTACTATATTGTGCAACCATGGTCATGATTCAGATTGAATGCATGAAAACGTGAACGCGCATAGCATATTATATAAACTAATGATAGCAAGATAGACATTTTTGTTCAAATTGTTTTTTATTCTTACTTAGAAAAGTACATCAATGAGTTTCATGAGTAACATATTACATGCTCTCATATCTAGAATAATACGTCTCCGTCCTCATGCTGATAATCCCCAATCATGCATCATACAATCTTTATTTACATATTTGTATTAGCATTTGTCGGTGTAATAACACACCACTATTATTGATATCATTATTATTTTTATTTTTTTATTTACACATTTATTTCCTCAATATTTGATTCACACGTTTTATCTTTCAATACACAGCCTCTGTTGTGGAGCGGCTTAATATTACTTACTTTTATTAAAGCCAATAAAACGTGAAATTTTTCTCATACAATATGACAGCCAACAATTCATTGATCAATCTTACTTAAAAAGAGACGTTGTACAGTGGACGAATTGAAAGTGACGATGCAGTGTGGCATCATTTACACCAGAACTCATCCTGGAGACATTTCCCCCAGAACCATCGTGTCATCTTCTGTGATGCTGGGAGGAGGGAAGTGTAATTCTTATCCGTATTAGGATCCCATTCTTCGGCTTCTTCTTTGTTCTGATTTTAAACATGAAAATGAGAACGATTTGTTCTAAGTTACCATGATAATTATTGCTATAATATAAATATTATGCAAGTAAAGGTGATATTTGAATTTGAACTTAAATTTGAAATTACTTTAAAAGTCCTTGGCATGACTCGTTTCCATTGATGTCTGTGTATGTGTTCAAGGTAAGCTTGATAAAATATCTCCTTTTCATCATTGCTGAGGCAAGGGACACAGAGATCCATTTCCTTTCAAACAACAAAAACTGGCTAATAAGATGTCTGTCATGTATCAATTCGAGAAAGTATTATAGAAAATCCTGATCATGATAATCAATACATTATTAATATATATATATACTAAACACCTATACCATTTCTATGAAAAACACAATAGGTACCTCATTCTCACAATCGCGGGAATCAGTTTGTCGACTGCAAGCTTCCGGAAATATGGAGATCTGTCTGCCTGAAACTCTCATCTCCTCTTCCAGTTCATCACTGAAATATCTATATATCTATATATTATCCTTGTACATACATAGAGCGCCAAGAACAGTTACAAACATCTGTGACGTAAGTGTCGTGCGTGATATTAATTATCATTCCACATTCCACAGTAAATGTATGATACAGGTATATCGTCTAATTGATAACAATTATTGTCGTAAAGATGTTTTGTCATATAAAAGTTAGCGGATGAAGTCTCTTTCGTTAAATGCTAGCATGTCATGCAATAAATGAGTGACATTCATGAATCACAATCCAATTAGCTTATGAATTGCGCTTTATGGAAATTGTTGATTAACATTATTAATATAAAAAGACAGTCTTCAATCCTTTTACCCAAAGAAAAATATTACAACTTGTTTGTTTTGTATGCCTGCTCTATATACTGCGTGACACATTTAATTTAATAATTTTTAGTACAGATACAATCATGATAAGTTGGTGATCAATTATTGTTATAGGACATTGGGCCCATAGTTACAGAACATGTTTCGCATATCTGGTAATTTCTGAGTATGGCAGTTAAATCTGAAGCTGTATAATAGATTTTTGCTATATACATGCACATGGTACCTTCTTGTTAAGAACCTTGGTACAGGAGAAGTTACCCCCACTAGGCTGAGTAGTGTATAGAGTGTCTGCTGTATGTGCATTCTCCTGGAATTGTGGACTCTATCTGACAACCCCGGAGCATTATTCACCTGGAAGTATTTATTAAATTAAATTAAATTGTGATTTATATTCTCTGCCACTCCTGGGGGGGGGGGGGGGGATGCAGCTGGGCACTTGAACATAGGGCAATTCACTATGTGCTGCTGAACTGACCCTATTTTTCGTCAAATCAACGCGAAGTGACCCTCTTTTTTTTTAAATAAATATGAATTGCGCTAGTTTAGGTAAAAAGTAAGATATTCCCAAAGTTGCAAAGGCAAACCAGGTTATCTTTAGCTTAATATATATCATTAGAAGGTAATGTAGATAAACCATACCTCTATCACAAACACTTTTGCGTTCTTGTCTAGCACCATGTCAAACCGCAGAAATTGAAAGAAATTCCTGTGTAAAACAAGACAAATTATTCGATTTTGTCATATATATATCATAATCATTGTTGTGGTTTTTATAAGAAAAGTGTCTATATATTTATCAAGGTACCGTTTAGAAATTTGCCATCCAGTGACGGTGTTTCCATAATTGATGATATTGCTTTCAAACCGCTGGAAGATATCGTATATATTGAAAGCTATTTCTTCTTCAATCCGATCAGTATTGAACCCTGAAAGAAAATCGAATTCAAGTTTCACACATCTATAGAAAGGAGATCTTTGATATAACCCACGGAGATGGGTACAAACAATTAAACCTGCACTAAATGAGGCTACCATGTATCCCTCTTGGCGTCCTGTTCTCGAATTTAGGAGAACAATACAAAACCCAAATAGAAGGAAGGTCTTACAAACATTTATAGAATACTGTGTTCTATCGAACCACGCTAAATTGGACATCCACAATTTATGTTTACAGAAATGCAGAACATCTGAATTTGTCTGGCATTTACCTCTTTCCCGCGCATGTGCATAAAACGCTTCCTTATTTGTCATGTTTAGTTTGTTGTACATCCGGGACAGACTGGGCATCTTCAAATAGATTTAACCAGGTTTACGTGTCAATAAATCCGTGTGTTATCATGTTTTATAATCACGGTTATCTGTTCATCAACTCACCTCTCCGGTCTCTAAAAACTGAAAATCTTTATACTTATTCACATATTTCTGTGGCACATTCAGATCGAATGGATAATATTTCTCCGAGCACATCCTAGATACAAAGGAAATCATAAAGTTTGATCTCTTCGAAAGAGGACATATCGGGAAGGCACTTAGTTGTTTGAATGATATTTTTCAGTCACACCAACTGATGCTACTTTTATACACATAATCAAATGCTTCCAGCTGTGTGCTTGTATGTAATAAAAAGACAGGTTGAAAGAACGCTAGAATATAATCATGATATAATCACCTGATCAGGTAATCGCCTGCCTCCATGTAAACACGCAGTGGATTAACTGACGTCACGGCCACATACACAGCTAACTCCATCTTACTGCAAAGTGACTGCATAATTATTTTATGTATGTCACAATATAACTCTAGTGGATTGGCAAGTTTGTGTTATTGTAGGTGTAAGATAAGTACTTACTGACCATCGATGAGAAACGGTGTGACCAACTCTTCCACTAGGTATTCCTCGGTACTGTTGCTTTGTAATATCTCTGCAGTAAGCGAAATATAAATTACAAAAAAGCGAAACATAAATAATAAAAAAGGAACATTGATAACAGAAAAGCGAAACGTAAATCCTTAAAACCGAAACTTATATACTAAAAACGAAACATAAATAATTAAAGAAACGAAACATAAATAATCAAAGAAATGAAATATAGATTATCAAAGAAACAAAATATAGATTATCAAAAAAGCTAAAAATAGATAATTAAAGAAGCGAAACATAGATGATATTGAGAATCGTTATAAATATAAAAAGCTGACTGAAACTGACACCACTAGGCAGCCTGAGTACTCCCGATTAGATATTACCAACTATATCAGATCGATTATATAAATTCACATTTGCTTCACTTGATACTTACCAGTTATATTAGCGGGACGTATTCCTTTTCCGGTGTGTATTCTCATACGTTTTATTATAAACACGGTTTCCTCGTCTGCTTCATCTATACAAGACAAATAACATGCATCAGGTCAACAACAATGAGCTGAGTCTCTTAAAACAAATAACATGCAACAGGTCAACAACAATGAGGTGAGTCTCTTAAAACATATAACATGCATCAGGTCACCAACAATGAGGTTAATCTCTTAAAACAAATAACATGCAACAGGTCAAACAGTGAGGTGAGTCTCTTAAAACAAATAATATGCATCAGGTCAAACAGTGAGGTGAGTCTCTTAAAACAAATAATATGCATCAGGTCACCAACAATGAGGTTAATCTCTTAAAACAAATAATATGCATCAGGTCAAACAGTGAGGTGAGTCTCTTAAAACATATAACATGCATCAGGTCACCAACAATGAGGTTAATCTCTTAAAACAAATAACATGCAACAGGTCAAACAGTGAGGTGAGTCTCTTAAAACAAATAACATGCAACAGGTCAA
>JAXGGS010021895.1:0-14736 GCA_035585475.1 Armandia brevis | reverse complement strand
TGCAATCATAAACGAATTGTAGCGTAACTCAGACACAAAAGAGGCAGTCGGAAATGAGCAAACAACTGAAATCGGTCTAGGTGCATAGACCGGTAAGGGGGCCTGGTATCGTACGTCACAGGCGCCGATACGATCCCTAGCTGGGCGGAACATGAGTACATGCCAGGGTCGAACATGCACCGCCGAAGGTGAGCCAGGGGTACGGGAGGCCAGAACCAGGGGCACGGGCATACGATTGAATACTCGTACATGTACAATGTATGTGCCATGCGGAGACATACACGTTAAAATGTACACACCAGCATGTTTATGTTAAAAACAAAACACGTGACAAACATGCAGTTTTTCAGGCCTTTGAAATTAAATCAAAATCTTTCTAGAATCATATACTTATTGAATAGAAGTTTCTCTCGTCTGGCGAGAAGTACTTGTACACTCATAATCCCCCCCGCCACGATGAAGCCGTTGTTCATAAAGTTTATGATACAAAACACGAAGGTTTGTTTATAATTTTTACCTGCTGACCGACTTTATTATTGCGGTATGCGGCCCTTGGAACAGGCGGCGGCGGACGCTGTTGACCGACACACCTCACCCAGTTCCGCCGCTGTCAAAACATCCCCTCGCCCACCTCCGTCACAACATTCTCGACAGTAATGATGTGGTCATTGATGAATGGATTCGTCAGAAAATGAGATGCCCTCCCCATTTCTTTTTATAGTAGTACGCTGATGACTTACAAACACATTTCTCTTGTGAATACGTCGCTGTGAAATGTTGGTTATCGGACACGAGGGTTAAGTGCTACACATGAGAAGCCAGAGTTCACTTGTATTTCTCATGAGCATGCTGCGTTTATCAACAACCGGTCAGTCAGCTTAACTCGTGCACTGTATACTTTCTTTATAGACCCGCTTTATATATATATATACCCATCTGTCAAATTTAATATTAGCTGTCAGTTTTTAAATATAGAGCAGACTGGGCTCAGGTTCCTGACTCGCTGTGTGTTTATCTGGTTTCCGAGGCGCGAAAAAGTCTAAATCTTTATGTACGTAGATTTGCGAATCATGACCGGGAGCAATGACCCATCGATCGGCGGGTGGTTGTGAGAATTCCCCCCCCCCCCCCATTTACATTTTACATGGTGCACGTTGTGCTAAAGGGTGAGTTACATGAGGATCAGCTTTATTTAACTTTAGAGAAAATCGTCTGGCATGCGCACGTGAGCTTGTTTAATCGAGGACAACAGTAGCGACATAATATCGGAAGTGGTTTGACTTATCGTCTAAATACAAGGACTTAGAGCGTCAACAAGTTTGACCTTGCACTTGACATTGGAGGTCATAAGGAGGACCTGCCAACTTGTTAAGTTGCGAAGGTATACATGTACCATCAGATCATCCCCTTTAAATGTGTTGATACGTGAGTTCACGAGAATGGTGAATGCAATAAAATAACTTGTTGTTAGAAAAGCAAACTGCCCGTTTTTTTCTATTGCGACAATCGTGACACACACGTTAGAGAGGAGTGTCATCAGTTTGGAACACAATAACCTTGAAGTTTTGACCTTTCTGCCGGCAGTTTACTGTTGTTGAGACTTGATTACGTAACGAATCAGTTAGAGAATTAACCAACTTATCGATAAGCGTATCGCTTACGAGTCGTCGCCTTGAAGCTTGAGAACAAAGACATTTCATGAGCGAAAGTTTAATCAAGTTATTTAGGTCAGGAGGTCGCTGTCTCGACTCAATGACGGAGTCCGGGAGCGGGAGCCGCGGCAGGCGACACGAACCCCTCCCCCGTGGTGGTTACTGCGTAGGTGGAGCCGGTAATAAATCTGCCGTGGTGGTGGTGGTATACGAGGAGGGGAAAGGATTCTAACCGGAGCAAGGCCGGACGGGGAGAGCAGCTGGAAAGTCAATGTCCTACTCAGGGACAAGTGTGTACGTGAGGGGGTGGGGGAGAGAAGGTCCAGGTAGGGGCTCGTCTGCTTCCCGTGGTAAATACGCCCCCTGCGACACGAATCAAAACACAAATTAACCGGGCAGGGGCGAGGGTTCGGGCGGAAGTCACCAGCCACAAAGCAGTAAACAAGTCTGAGAAAGTGAACCAGAAACATACATGTCTGGTACTTTTGCACTTTTCTACGACTGTTGTGTCTGAAGTATTATGGAAGTAGGGGACCTCCCGCGGAATCTCCATTCCTTCACTCCATCCCTGTCGTTCTACTAACGCAAAATCAAAAAGGCCGACGGTGAAGCTTTTATTGAGGTATTAATATCGAAAATGTTGATTAGAGCGAGAGCACACGACGATGTCCCGGCTGGGTGGTCTGCACACGTGGGTAAATCTTTGGGATGCAAAAAATGACTAAAAACCCGAACCCTACCCCGACCCCCTCCCTCCCCGCGACGACCCTAGCAGACTCGTCATGAGCGGGCGGTGTCTTTGTTATTCTCAGCCTCGGTGAAGATGTATTGGAGCGCGAGTTTTTGCTGTCATTGTTAAACCGGGTAAATACGCGAGTGGTTATTAGAGCGGGGGAAAAAATCACCTCCCCACCGATATAGCTGTCAGTTCTCGTCTGGTGTCTGACCTCTGCGTACGGAAGGCCACAAAACTTGGCGGTAAAAAACAGCCGAGAAATAAGATGTCTACGTCTAGTTGTCACCGCACAAAGATACATTCATGCCCTTCTAAATTTCTCGTATCATGTATAACGTGTTTTTAACGGCACCTTTTTTAGCACTGTCCCCTGTAGTTTTACACCTACATGTTTTATTCTCCCGTCTGCGGCATTTCGAGGGTCGAATACAACACCTCTATTTGCGAGATAGAATTAACCCAGATGCGAGTTTTGGCAAGAAAAAAACTCGGGCTTATTTTGACGGAATATGTGAGGGATTCTCGGTATGTTTTAGTTCTAATTAAAACACGGAGAATTATCCGATCAACAGCTGCCTTATCTGTCCCCCAGTGGTGGAATCCGAGGCCTTAGCCAGGTTTTTTCGCGCGGTTTTTTTGCCACCGCCACCTTTATTTCATTCGAGACGACCTTGGTTCCTAGACGCTCGTAATGTTTCTTATAATTAGCCGCGATCTATGGTGGAATATGCGGAAAGGTCGCCTGCTACTTGGCACGGGCGCGCACGTTTTTTCCCGCCAGTGTGATAAAAAGGGGGCTAAAGAAGTTGTATGTGTACATACGAACTACTATAGCGCGCCTTGTATAGTACTCGGCGGGTCTCGCGAGTCCCGTGCGAGGTGTTAAACTTTGGCTTGGTTTCTCGATCGAGGCTCCCCAGTGGCGTATGTAGCCACATAAACGTCTAGTGCTGTCTAGATGCAACTCTGCTAGCTCCTCCTCCCAGATAAACGCGTGTCCCTCTTCTCTGCCGCCCCGACCTCCTCCCGGCGTAATTCATCATCATTAGCGAAAGCAACTATTTCGCGGGATCTTCGACCTTGCTAATTTTGGCCATGAAAAATGTCGCCTCCGAGTCGTTAAGCTAGGTAAAGTCAATAACACCATGTTGGTATTTTTTGCGGAGCGTCTTTGGTGGTACCGCGTTTGGCATTCACCATCGTCTGTCTTTTATATCGGAATCATGTAGGCTGAAAGCTACAGCTATCAGTGAAGTATTTCCATTTGCCATGTACACTTGAGGTTATATTTACACTAAGTCACGTGATGTGTACTTTTATTCAATGACCGAGGCCGTTCGGAGGTGACATGTTCTGTGGTTATGTCAGGGACAAAGGGCAAGAATTGTCAACCTTTACTTAACCTGGCATTGAGGAGTCCTTCAGTTCTCACCCTGGAGTCAGGAGATCACTGGGTCTCGTGTATGTACATGTTTACCTCCGTCTGTTCTCTATCTCTCGCGGTTCCCTATGCTGCTGATCAATCATTGCGCTTCGGGCCTGATTTGTGAATGTCCGGTCCCACAGCACCGCGGAGAGTGGCTAGTGTAAAACTTTACAACCAAAATAAACTCACGTGAGCCGTAAACAAGACGCTTCAATTAGAATCAAAGGGGGGTAGGGGAGATACACGCCACATAGGAATGCGAAAACTCATTCAAATCTTAGATAAAATCAGCTTCAACTGCTCAATGTAGCCCGATAACTGGCTTCTTGACAACACTAATCTGGGCTAATGCCGTCTTAATGACTTAAGTTTTGACAAATGACGGGTGATAGACGCGCTCCCGCCTGAACAGGTTGCTGACACAGACTCTGAAATGGGCGAGAAATCAGCACGGTCAGTCGTAGGTCAAAAGGACATTACTAATGATAGCGGGAGCGCGCGAACTGATTGATGGTTTATTTACACTGGCTGCACTCATCCTGGACAGGCGGGCCCGCTCCGGTTAGCTTCAATAACAAGCAGCCACCACTGAGCAACCCCCTCAGCAGCCATGCATCTATAGACCGCTCCTCTGGGAGGGCAGCAGGATCAGCAAATGACTGACCTGCGGCCCAGGAGAGATGCACGTGTACTGTCAGACACATTAACCAGATACGCACTGCAGATATAGGGGATGTGGGATGTTCAGAGATACAGAGCCAGAGATAATGATTCCAGACTAAGACATTAAATGATGTGGGCCGATACGCTCTAGATGGTGCCCGAGTATCCGATAGTAATTCGGTGACCGACTTTTTTTTAGTTCTCGGTCATACATGTCCACCGCCCGGGGAGCTAATTAAATGGCAATTTACCAATTCGGTCTATCGGATTACCTGTTCAGCAGATGACTGGAGAATATCTTTCTTTGGTCCGCCGACAAAAGCCGCTGACGAATTCTGGAGAAATTGTCAATTTCATGGCTAATGACTCTTAAGCCTCATATTTATATTGACCCAGATATTTGACAAGCGATTATAATATGCGTCTCGCATATGGTGAGGATAGTAGACAGCTTCTCGTGTTCACTGCTTTTCGTTGGCCCGTGTCGGAATCAAAATCCTATTCGGTTTGGTAATACGGCAGAAATTGAACGCCGACGATTTACAGAAAGCGCTCAGCATCGAGGGTAGGGCGGTAATCGGGTCACAGACTTCTGAAGGAGGCCATGAAAACAAAACACTTATCCTTGCACGCTGCTCTCCGGCTCTCCAAAAATCAGCTGATTGAGGGGGTGAAAATGTAGGATTGTTCGAACTTGAGGGGCTCACAGGCTCGACGATTACTGATAATTGTAAAATTCCACACTTTACGGCGACAAGTTTGTGCTCAAGTCCGGCACTTGAATTTAAGAAGCGATCATCGGATTTGGGAGCTCGAAGTCAAAGTCATAATTAATGTTAACTAGGTCAGTCAATGTGACAATGAGAGCGTCGCCGATAGTTGAGTGACTGTTCAAGATGGTTTCGTGAGTGACTATCAAACAATTCAAAAGAACATCCAGACTCCGACCTGCTAACATGTCACCGTTCTTCTTTTTCCTAAAATGTCGATCATTACACGATTAAAAAAAGCCACTTAAGAATTGTCTTTTTTTCGCGTCTGGATTTTTCCGTCGGTAATTCTCGATTCATTCACTATTAAGAGGGCAATAACATAGAGTTTTTGACTGAAGTGCACCTAGGCCTTATTTGCAAGTACATGTACATGTATACATACGTATATAATTCTTTCATCATTCCGAGCATAGCTGTGATCTGGCAATATATACTTCAGGCTAAGTTTAAGTATTTATATCCTTTTATAAACACGTTTAGTCACCAATCTATAAATATAAAGCAGGTTCTCGTGTACTTCTAACAAACTAAAAGCGCAACAACCTATCGGTGAAATTTTAAAAGTCATGGTCGCGGATTTTCATTCTAATTTTTACACGCCTCGGTGTTCACAGAGACGACATATCAAGGTTGAATACCAATTAGGCAGCCGTTTTAATTGCCGATTCTAATTACTGACAATCAAACGAGAAACTCCGGTTGTAACTGTGTTAAAATATTCTCACCTTGAGGAGGGCGGCGTCTCCCGGGTTTTATGCAATCACTCCCAAATAATAAGCACTGCTCGTTACGTATTCTCGGTCAAGGGTACGCAACCAATTATGTGTTTATCACAATCAATAAACCTAGTTTTGACGCCACAAGTATTCTACTACGCTGCCAGTCGATGGCTTTTAGGCGAGGGACAGCTGTTACCCAAATGTTCACTCTGTATCTATATCATAATTATTAGTCATAAACCTAACTTCATTGCGCATTTGTCGCTTATACTCATTTGATGGTTCTGAATTAATCATTAGATAACAGTGAATTAACCGAATTCCTGAGATGCGTATTTCGATTTTGCCTTATAACTGCATAGTTATGGTAATTCTTGAGTCCTATGTGGCCATAAATATAGATGCGGATGTTTAAACATGAGGCCAAGGTTGCCGTTTTGAAGTGAGAAAAACCTATGCAACATGGCCTAAAATAATCATAGCCTCACTCAAATGTTTTGTCATCAACAAACAATATAAAACTGGAATAAAAAAAAGGTAGACCCGTTTGAAAAGGGTCTCAAATGTGGTATAAAACTGTGACAACAAATTTACCTTTTTAACAGGTCAGAATTTTTTGTTCACGAGTACACATACAATTGTGTCAAGGCGAAAAACAAATACATGTTCATCTTGCGGTAAAAACTGGGAAGTCCCAAAATGTATCAATGCGTTAGTTTTTCGGTGTTTAAACAGCAGTACTGCCGTCAAAATAACTACGCTACGCTAACTGTGGGGTTGAAATTAAGCAGTCGGGACGCGTTTAAATAGTTAATCTCTTCGTGGAACGTGGGCCCATCCTTGCCCGATTCCTTGCATATAGCGCCTCGTTTTAAAAGCATGATATTGCTTCAATCTACTATATACTGAAACCAAATTCAGCTACATTTTTTGCCGAATTAATGACAAGTCAATACTTCAGAACCGGTGAATAAAAATCAATCACTATAACTGAGTCAAGGAGCGCGCATATCCGCTTTACTTAATAAGTCTATTGTACTAACTCCGCCGCTCCTCTTTTTCTCTTAGACGTAATCATGTTTGAGAGGCGCGTTAAGAGCTCGCATCATCTGTTAAACACGCTCGTGTCGTCTAGACGCGCCCGCATACATATATATACATATATATAAAACCGATTTTAATCGCTGGTCGATTATTTCAGGGTCACATCGTGAACGACTCACCACAGAAGGAAGGCAAAGCTCGATCCGAACACAAGGACACGAAACAAAACACAGAAGTCAGCATGGCTCTCACGGGAAAGGATCTGATCGACATGATCAATGGATTTCAAATGTCACAGGTAAGATGATTACAATTTATCTCTGATCTACGGTACTACATATTCCAGGAAATATCTTCTTCTAAGTTGATTCATCGTGCATTTGTGCAGAAAGGTATGCGGGGTTAATTAGCGAGATAGTTGACATTTTGCCCTAGCTGTTGGAAGATTACCAAAGATATGATAGCGTGGTTTTGTATACCAATTTGTTTTCATTGGTTATATGTTTTCACATACATCAACATGTATTTGTAGGTGTTAGTGACGGCCAGCACACTGGGAATATTTGAGGAATTACATAATCACAACCTCGAGCCAGCAGCCGCAGCAATCGTTGCTAAGGAGCTTGGAACGGACCCAGATGCTACGGCAAGATTAATGAACTCGTGCGCTGGACTGGGACTGATTGAGAAAAAAATTGACGCCAATGGCGATGGTAAGTAACTGAAATCAACCAATGAAACAATGCTTCAGTTTATAATTACACCAATAAACTGTATCTCAAGCAAAAGTCAGACAGGAGCTTAACTTGTTAAATTATAGTGAATTTTCCATCGATGCAGCTTTCTGAACCGTTTTGAAAGTAATGCTAAAAATAGCATGAATACGTTTCTTATCTTCTATTCTAATTTAAGACTTAATTAATGCTTGTTTTCTACAGAAGTGTACAGTAACGTGACCGCAACAGAAAAGTACCTGCTGAAAACCAGCGCATGTTCCATGGCTCCTCTTATTGCAAAGATGGGAGATCTCTATCACATCTGGGGAAAACTTAGACAGGGCGTAAAGGAAGGTATGTAGTACAAATAATTTGAAAGGGTTATAATTAGGATTATAGACGACTGCGACGGATGATTAAGGAATTCAGTGAATGTCATTGTCTGTGAAAAGTACAGTACCTTACATTGTATCGATATGTTGATAGGAAAGTCCATTATGAAAATGAGTAACTTTGGCGGGACTCCCGGCGGCATGCAGAATGGATTAAATGGAATGAGCAATGGAATTTCAAACGGAATGTCCAACGGCGTCCCGAACGGAATAGCCAAAGACACGACGAACGGTGTACACAACGGACATTCAGGGCCAAACGGACTGAGCAACGGACTGAGCAACGGATCGACGAACGGATCGACGAACGGATCGACGAACGGACTGCATCAAAATCACGGCAAGAATGGAATGAATCGTACCACCATCCCCAACGGAATGTTACCTCCAAATGGTGTCAAGCCACCAAACGGCATGTCACAGATGAACGGTATGTCACCATCAACCGGCATGTCAAACGGACCCATGCCAGGGATGAACATGTTCGCCAACGAAGAGAAAGCGATGGAGTTCCTCAAATGTATGCACATGTTTTCAAAAATGGATGTACCGCATATTCTAGAAGCGTTCGATCTCAGTGGATTCAAATCTGCGTGTGATCTTGGAGGTAATCACATTGAATCTCCGCGTTACTTTCGAATATCTATTCCGATATTTTTCTATTTTGAGGGGGTGCCCATCAATAGATAAACATTTAATCATTTATCAATTCGTATTCTAGGTGCTACTGGAGGTATCGCTTCAGCAATCGCCGCTAAATACCCTGACATGGAACTCTCTGTCCTCGATCTACCTATGGTCATCGCCGCTGCTCCGAAATTTAATAAGACTATGCCGACAAATCTGAAGTTCCGCACCGGAGACTTCTTCAAGGACGAGCTGCCGGAAGCGGAACTGTACATACTCAGTCACGTGATTCACGACTGGGGAGACGAGAAAGTCGATGTTCTTCTGAAGAGAATCTATTCTCAGATGCGACCAGGTAATTCCAGTCAACCTTTGTTTTTAGTTATTTTTACATGTGGTTCTAAGTGTTTATCGTGACTCGCAGTATACGTTTTTTTCTGACGAACTTTTTCTAATGATTAAAAAATCAATCAATACGAAAATGAATCCTCCTCGGAAGTTTTTCTACCCTGAATACGAGATTCGACGTATTTTCTAAGATAATATTGTGCTTCCCGCAGGAGCCGCCTTGTTGGTTTTGGAGAAAACTTTGAACGAAGAAAAGGTGGGCCCGATGAGCACCCTGCTGTTTGACCTTGGCATGCTCATGATAAACGAAGGGCGTGAACGCTCAGCTCAGGAATACAGAACCCTCCTCACACGTCACAACTTCCAGGACATTCAGGTCAAAGTGCTACAGAAATCACAATACAGGGACGCCATCTTGGCCAGAAAGCATTGATCTGACAATTTTAATAAGACTTTTTTAACAACAAGATATTATCATAATTTATGTTACTCCTGGAATAGTTATAATCAGCTTGTAAGGGTAAGGATGATGACCTTTCGCGTGCCAGTCATATTTTTGTATTTACTCATATTATACACGCGTTGATTGACAACGCAAATGCTGCATTTGTCAATGTATACTTATATGTATCTCAATATATTGCAATTGCCTAGTTAATGTTTTAAGACAGCTGGATGCTTAAGTTATATGTTTTAAATTATAGCGATTATAATGTGATGTTGCTGTTACGTTGCTATGATACAGGTTGGCAGATTATGCTGTGATCTGTTCGTGTTGCAACGCTATGATATTCAATTTGCCACTGGTTGTTTTTAACCCGAGCAGCATAGTATTTATATAATAGATTGAGCGCACGGTATCTTAAATGTATCATTATCATATATAATCGTATATTATTCTAATCGAATCTAAGATTAATAATTATCATAACCCTATGTAAATGACATGTAATGAGTTACGCTCGGTCTGGAGACCTGTGCAGAACGAATACCTCCTTAAGTTTACTTGCCATCGCCTCCCCAAAATCCGGGATCCGCGTAAGACCAACTGGTGCATTTATAACTTCAGGGACTAATCAATTTAGGATGTATTGCCGGGTAGACACACATATGTGCATGCATGTTGGTAGCTATGTCATTTGTACATGTATTTGAGTCGAATTACTGCATGTATTTTCCTACCAGGTACTGATCGATGACGCGTGCCTCAGCTAATTGCTCAGTTTGTTGACGCTCGACAGATATGTCAAATCACCTCAGAAAAAAATTACCTCAAGGTTAGATGGAGCAGCGCAATGTTCAGTTAAATGTGTTTCTATTAACCGATGTTTTTGACTTTTTTTACTTGTGGTCACAATTACCTGATTTAGTATATGTTTTAAGAGGGATTTGTATGTGGACGAATTAAACTGAGCCTCATTCTTTTGATAATGTTTGAAATATGTACTGTATTCGTTTTTTAAAGATTTCATAACGTTTTGACGCAATTGAGCATATAAAGATGTGTGTAATAAAATTCTCACAGATATGTGCCTAATCAAGAGAACAAAAGTTAACGATGTAGCTAAATTTAATAGCACCATTCTAAGATCAAACAGATTATTGGTAAGAGGCGGAAGGATAGACTGCATTCAAGAATGATTTATCTCATGGCATATGTTCCACATATATATGGTTTAATGCAGAACGACGGTAGCAAGATGACGTGAATGAAAAACACTCCCATGACTTTGCAGATTCTACAAGGCAGCGCAATGTATTGTGGAACATTTGCAAACCGGAACGCGTGCTTTAAAAACACCTGAACTATTGTGGCCGTGGGAAAGCAATTAACTTTGATCAATGATATAAAAAAAACGACTACAAAACGTATTCCTCATTCTATTTGAGTAATCTGTCGTTCATGCTAGGCAATATGCACTAGTAAGTATACCGATTAAAAACAATTAATCTGACTTTAATTTGTTATGTGTACACACATGCATACATCCATATACATGGACACATACTGTACATATTTCATGCACACATGCATATTATATACATATGTACACAAATATATATCATGTGCTCATATATATTAAGTAGGTGATGACGATATATACGTAACTATATACGTAAGTTATGATATATAATACTTATAATCGGATAAAGTTTTAAAATTGAAATACACTTGATGTTGTTGTTCAGTACGAATCTCAACTGAACCTTTGTCTGACATGAACAGGAAATAAATAATTCTTAACTAATCAATTCAGTAAGAATTGTTTTAATCAAAACTATAATTTTGCTGATAAATACTTGTCTGAGCTATTACATATATATATATAGATATGCAGTAAAGCAGAAAGATGCATGTCAGGTTTCACTCGTGATATCAATGAACGCGCCTTTTTGTCCATTTGCCTTAGTTATGAATGAAAACGTCAAGTCCTGTATGAATGAATTCATTAACCGCGATCCAGCGTATGTACACGTCGGTAAAACGCCGAAAGACACCAGTAACAAGGAAGAAAAGTTACATTTGACTGAAGTAGACGGTGAAAAACCCATGAGATAAAAAGTGGGGCTGTCTGGCCCACCATGCATGCTCAAGCTGGTTATATTTTTAAAAACTCGCGTAGACCTAAATGACATAAAATTCGTGCCCGCTTCTCGGTTGGTGGTTACAAAATTACAAACCGTTTCTGAATTATTTACAAGACACTTTTCCTATGAGTATTTAGTACAGGATTATGTGTAAAGTAGCAAAATATATCGATAAATATAGCTTTTGATTATAATAATTTCTGATAATAGGTGATTTTAGAAAAAGATAGATCACAAAACAGTTGATTCGGGATCAAACGCATCGTTATTATAGCTAACGGGGTTGTCTACTTTTCCAGTCCTCCTCATCTTGGGGCTATCAGCGAGCCCGAGCTTTGCATCCACCTCAGCTTTGGTATCTAGATTTAAACCCGAGGGGCTGTTCACCACTGTCTTCATCCCGTAGCCCGCGCTGGCGGACAAGCGGCGTCTCTGCGCTTTAAACGCGATCTTCTCGTCCGGGGTGAGCTTCAGGTTCCAGGAGGCCACATCGGCGACACTGGTGGGCAGGTCTCGGCCCATCGTCTCGGGGATCATGATGGTGAGGAGGCCCGCGATGATGGCCATCACAGCGAATATCGTCGTCGGTATCCAAGGGGAGATACGGAACTACAGGCAGATGAGGAAGATATAATTTAAGATCGACCTCAAACGATTAAAATAAAACTAAAAAGGCAACTGGTCCACTAGATGCAGAATTCGATGCTAAATATAGAACACATTAATTATAATGATATCACCTACCAAATAAACCGCGTATGGGGCGATAATGCTGCCAATATAACCAGCTCCAGCTACGAACCCCAGCCCAGTGTTCCTGATAGGATGCAGAAATGTTACACCAATTATTTCAGCAATAAATGTGTCCGACAATAAATCTCATCCCCCGTAATGTCGGGGTAAAAAGCTGACAATCTGTGTTTGATTTACTGATGTTTTGAGTTGATATTGTTTTATTGTCGTTTCTTGGCCCAGATTTGTGTTTTAACGGCGGAGTTTTTTTTTACCTCATGTTTGTTGGGAAGATCTCCTGGGCAAACACGAACATAACACACCAGGCAGCAGACACGCAAAACTTTCCCAGAAAAGCCATGGCAGATATCACATTTATTCTTCCACCGGCGGCCTCAAATTCTGGGTCGACTGTGTGAGATGTAAGCCAATCATACATATCAAATCATGTTGAAACGAATCGTTTTAAAAGCATGCGATACGCCATCGCTATGTGAATTCACGGGATTATTAAAGCGATTAGAGTGAGTGATTACTGACGGGGAACGATAGAGATGATTCCGCACACTGCCATACAGATTCCCGCCGAGATGTGGAAAAATATGATCGGTCCCTTTCTGCCAAAGCTGTGTAATATATTCAATATTGTATCAGTTGTAAGTTTGCATGAACATTCCTTGGCAATTCAAACATGAACACGATTTGATTTGGTACAGCTTGATTTAGCTTATGGTAGATTACTTACTAAGCCATCACTACTATTGATAAGAGGATGGCTGGAAATTCTAACACTGAGTTGATGAACATATTCAGGTAAAGATCCAGCGACTCGAGGGCTCCAGAAAGTAGTGAGAGTCCGTAGTACATAATGTTGTCAGCGAATCTGCAATGCCAAGTGGGAATGATTAAGTCAAATATAGCCACTATTGTTCCGACTGCTTTATGATTACGCGTATGCTACTTAAATTTTGGAGTTTTTTTTTCTACTTTCCCAATCCTTCTTAACGTGGGACTATCATATTTTCTCAACAAATTTAACTGATACAAAATACAATTCAAAATCTGTTATGCATACCTTTCCACAAATGGATTAAACATATTTATGATAGGTGCTAGATAGCTCTAGATATGCATATTTATTGTACATGATAATAAAGCATGTTACTACTTACATTAGGCTTAGCGACAGTTACTTTGTGTAGACTGTTTGAACTTACCTCCATGCATAGCCTGGTCTTAGACCTGTACGCGAACTACTTGCACAACAAGCATACTCGTTAGGACTTACGTACGAACTACATCAAACATGTTTATACTGTTCTTGTTTTTTGATACTACTTACACAAGGTATATCATGATGATGAAGTAGCGCCTGGGTCTGCTGGACCTCAGGTAGGGGATGAACTCAGACCGGGGGGTGTCCGGATCCTCCTCCTCTGGTGCGCCGCAATAAGCTCCACAGCAGTTACCCTCTTTCTTCTCCTTCTTCTCCTTGGGGGGTTCCTCTCCCAAGGGACTCTCGGGCAAATCTACCTTGTTCATAACTCCTGCGCGGGCCAAGTACACGTTCGCCTCCTTCAATTTGTTATTGACGACCAACCAACGCAAAGATTCTGGACACCAACTGCAAAGTTAATTGAAAACGAAATACAAATGTTTTGCCTAATTTATTAAGGATAATGCATATGTGATGTTGCGGTGGGTATGATCTAATAAAGTCTTACTGATTGACACATGCTCCTTGAGTTCAAAAATACGAATTTTCTAGCTCATATTTACATGTAATTTACAACTTCAAATTTATACGGTGCATGTGAAGCGATTAGTATAAAGTACCACACTTACAAGATGTAAACCAGTGGAACGAATCCTGCCACTGAGATGGCGAGTTGGAGATGTCGCCAGTTGGGCAGCACGTAGGCCCAGGCCACCAGCGTGACCATGCCGAGCGCCGAGAACAGATACGTCATCGGAGCGAGAAACTCACGCACGTCCGACGCGAACATCTCCAGAGCAAGAACAGTTCCGGCCATCAACAAACCCTGCGTAGTCCAAATCAGACATCAGAAATCGGGCATACAAAATCAACGGGGAACATACATTATGAAAATCAGGAATTATCTACCTTTCTCGAACGCGTGAGCTAAGTAATATTAATTACATTTGTCTATATAGATATTTGACTGATTAACACTCATTTGACTGTATAGATATTTGACTAATTAACACTCATTTTTATACCTTTATTCACCTCAGAGTGGTTGATTACTTACCGCGCTGCAGGCACCTGTGAGAAATTGGAAAGCGCAGAACACCTCA
>JAXGGS010021784.1:0-13090 GCA_035585475.1 Armandia brevis | reverse complement strand
CGCTGCTTTCTTCTCGAGTTAAGATGCACGGAAACTTATGTCCGCAGCCGGTGAGTTGTCACCTGTGTGTGTGCGCGCTGGATGGCTGCGCCGCTGTCTGCGCTGCTGCTACAACTCGCCGGTAACCTGCAGCACCGTGCCGCCAGCACCGGCGGGTCCGGCTTCTTACTCGTGTGTCCGCCACGCGGTCATTCGGCGACACGATACGTGCGCTCTGTGCCAGCCTCCTGCCAACATCCGTGCGGTCGGTCGCCGCGTATCTAGTCGCAAACACGTTACGCATATGATCCACAAGCGATTCTTTATTCTCATCGCAAGAGAACTACCTCATTCTAGATAGCTGCTGATGAACCAACTATTTGAGTTGCTGAGCCGATGTTAATTCGCTAAGCATTGTTGTCGCCGGGCTAAGGACGATTCCTCTTTTCCCGCAGGCTGGTGAGCTGCTGCTGTTGTCCCCGGGAGACTGAGGAAAAGAAGCCACAGGCCGAGACGAGCCAGTCCCCGTGGACAGAGAGAGGGAGAGAGGGGGAGAGGAGAGACAGATGCTGCTGCCGATGCCGGGGAGGAGAGGATACATTGCCCCGGTGTGCTGGGCCGACGATGGCAGTCCCGCTTAACACTGATACTTGTGTGATCAAATAGACAGGATGATTCCGGCACATCTCTGCGTCCTTCTACTACTAGCAATTTACACATCAGGTAAGCGCTAACTTACACATATTACATATCTTGTTCATACGATATCTGTTATATACATATCAAAACAAAAACTCGGCGATTCGTAGACAATTGTATTGTTCGCGCAGAATTCACACGGCGTGCGTAAAGAACGGCTATTATATTACAGTTTAATTCATTAATTGAAGTCGTATGTCACGATAAGCGATTCATTGCTGAGGAATTGTAGTTCTCGCTCACGAGGATCGTCAGAAACTTTGTTCGGTATTCAGCTATTTGATGATCAGAATCTTAGCGACCGCGCTGAGCTGAAATAAAAGGCGTACGTGTTCTCAGCAGCCCACTGCGAGCAGACCGCAAGCGCTGTTTGTTTCTCACAGCATGTGACTTAGAACTCAAGATAAATTAATGTGCAGTCATATTCCAAGGAGCGGCTTTCATACGATATACGCACGTATGTAATTATAGACGTCTATATATGTCTCAAGCTATGTATACTTTGTTTTCTGTCATTGCTGCAGCATCGCATTGAATATGAAAACCATATGACAAGGTATTGTTCATTGTGTGCCCCAACCTTAATTCTTAGCCGGCATATTTTTATCGGCTTCCTTCAAGCGATCGCTTAATTTTTGCTCGTAAGGAAAGGTAAAAACTCAGAGCACAGAAAAAACACACAGAATGGCTTTTAATTTCAATTTGATTGTTCTCTCGGATTGAATTGCTTTCCACTTGTCGGGTTTCTCCTGCGTAAATGTTGCCAAGGAGCCGGCAGTTGTAAGGAATGTTTCCTACCGCTTCTGGCAGCCTCAAATTGAATCTGTTGGAGGCGGAATCCGCTCGGGTGTAAAGTTGCCGCCGGACAAATGAAACAAGCAGAATGGTTCGCATCTAAATCACAAAATGTGCTAAATCATGCATATGCGATATTGATTTTGCAGATGTTGGTGTTAATTCACGAATTTACATGCCTTTTGTGCTCGTTTCCAAGGTTGGCGATGTGTATTTTATCTCTGTGGCATAAATTGTGTATTCACGTCAAGATAATTTTAATTGTTGATTCTCTACTTTATTCTGAATACATGATATATGGCTTGACTAGGGACTTCCTATGTGTGTCTCAAATCGTTAATCTAAATCATATTGGCTTAAAGTTCAGATTACCATAAAGTTTAGTCAATTATGCCGACTTAATTGCGATGTTAATCATCAAAGCGTGTCACTGAACTTGAAATTACGATATTTCCTGCGCAGCTATCGTCTTTTTCGCTGCAGGACATTTGAATACACTACGTATAAAGACCACAAATTCAATATCTGAAACAATAATCAACAAAAGCTTAAGTAATGTTATACTGAATTCGTTTTTAATAAAGTATTGTTGTAGAGAATCAATTGTATTTTGACCGTTGTTTAAATTGGCTAAGTGGAATGGAATAGGAGGTCTATTTTATGAAGGCTTATACCATGTGGTAATCAGAATTGTGGACTGTGGGAATGAGCAGATGGGCCAAAAGAAACATGCCGAATATTAGCAATTATTGACCACTATTTATACAGAGGTTATCGACTTCAGAAAATTGGGTAGCTGTACAAAGCGCCTCGCCCAGTATCAACTTGAGCGAAACCAAGTTTGTGACATTTTGAAGACCACGAAAAACAATTTGAAATCAAGTGATAAATTACGATAGCACTCGGTGCGATATTTGTGAAATGTTGTCTTTCTCCTCAGACGGAGCTCAATCATCATAGATCTATGCTTTGCACTAAAGACTGATCATGACGATCAAGAATGACGAGCGATGGTAGACACAAATCAAACCACCAAGGTCGCGTGCGCCCTCTTTTCCTGAACAATATCCACATTCTGAGCAGCATCGTCGGTAACTCAATCCTATTAAAAGCACCGTGATTGTCGCTGTGTTTTTTTGCGTGAGATCCACACCAGGTCCCTGTCTGGCCGCCCGTGATATATTCTCACTTTATATTGATCCCCGAGCCACCGGGAAAAGTCAGGGACGCTCGGGCCGACCGTCTCGCCGCCCGATTCGGTGCCCGGTGATTCGTTTTTAGGGGCAATTCAATTCAATCTCACGGAAATAGTCATCGCGATGAGTTGTAAATTATCTAAACGACCCGCGGTCCTGCCCCTGCGACATTAGAGGAAAGAGCTGTAGCATTCTAACAACTTCACAATGAAGCAGGCAGCGATATTCTCTGCTTCGAGGTGGTTGCTCTTAGCAGCTAGTAACAGAAAGTGGTGTCCTGCATTGTAGCCATGATTGTGAACTCGCGCCATTTGCAGAGTGACGACTCATTACCTGATTACGATCGCCGTGATATATAAGCTGCTATAAACATCTGCCGAGTCGCCAATATAAACGGTAAATCCCAGTTTTGTGAATGTATGTCGCCTTACTGTGAGCTGGTGGCGATCACCTGTATCTATGGACATATATGTCGCAGCATTATCATCTGCTACTAACTAGTAAATGTTTTCAGCATGAAAACACCTTTTCAAGAAGGAAATGCAGTCATTTAATTCAGAGCATCCCTAAACGTGGACTTGATCAGACGATCAAATCTAAAGCGCATGACGTCAACCTTTGACCTTTTGACCCTCCCTCATAAAATCGCATTAACATGAGCGGCCCCCTGACTCTTTTGCATCGATTTGTCATTGCGTGTAGCGATTATCATCAAAAATAGGATTACTTCCTGCCTTATCTCGCCACATATGACACTGTTTTTCATGCGTGTCACCGCTGTTCCGCGACTTGTTGTCCACGTTCTCCTTCATTGGCGATTCCCGCCACGAGGGCGCATGACGCCTTGTGAATTCTCGCTATCGCCGATATCCGATAGTTTGGTATGGAATGGATATTGAGAGGCGGTGAAACCTGTTCTGTCACAGTTAGCCGGCCATATGTAGAAAAATCGACCTGGCGATCAGCGTATCTGTCAAATACATCAATGGAGCGGTAGGACTGTCACCGGGAATATTGTAGATCACATGGAACGTTATCTGAGGGCAAGGTATCAATCTGCCGCCAGGAGTCAAGTAAATAGTCCCGCGTGAATTTCATATACTCAGGTATGCGCTCCGATCAAAGAGCTTCATACTTCCAACAAAAAGCCAATCAGATGGGAAACACCCCAGCTGCGGGAAGTCTTTGATGCGCAATAGCGAGTTATCGACGATTCAGTGTCCCCTGTTTATCGCCCATATCTGATGTCGTCTGCTACCTTTTTTAGGCGGGAATATGCGAGTGCGGTCATGACGAGGGGGAATGCGAGAGATTGATAGGGATAATCAATTCTTCGGGGATGGTTCCCATTTTTTTGTGCCACGCCATTAAGGATGCAAAAACTCCGCGGTTCCCAAGAGGGAACTACATGTAGCTTGCATCCTTTTGTATAATGCACCTGAATGGAATGAAACATTCCTCAAGGCTGAATCTCGATCGGCAAAAAGCAATTGTCCTGTACATGAAGGGGCTTTTCAAATGACCATACATTTCAAAGCTTTGTCAGAAGATCCATTCAAGAAAGCCAGAAATTACTGAAACGGCAAGAGATTGCATCATATAGACTGCTTCTTGCAGTGCAATAAATGTTTGGTGCGGTTAAAAAAAATATGTTCCCATTGTTAGATGGAGTCAAAGGTGCCATCTATATTTTGTCGGTTTCCACGCGAACATTCCAGCAGCTGGTTACGACCTTTCCACGACCGGCGCGTCACATTTCATGGCTGTATACTGCTCGGGTAGGATAATAAATAGTATTTACTTATCCGCATAAACAAATCAAACCATTGATCTCCTCCGGCTTATTCTAATCCCGTGGTAAATAACAAGTAGTAGACACTCGGGTGGATTTACTCTGGTTGCACTCTGATGCTGCTGACAAATGGACAGGTACCAGCCGGACTGGCCCATATACATGGGGGAGCATGTTTGTTTTGACTGATAATCGACCTAGCTAGAGAAGATGAACCACCACTTGATTGATAAATCTGATAATCCTGAATACAATTCGTCCTTGTGACGTAAGTCGGTCAGTGTCCAGAGAGGGATTGGACCCCTCAGCCCACGGATAACAGTAACCTGGGCTAATTATAGCCTCGTAGGAGCACACATCCCAGTCAAGTACAAACTGATCCCTTCCAATGGGCAATTAAATAGGAAGGGATCCCTCCCTAGGCGGAAGTGGCGCAGTCACGAGGTATGGCTCTGGGCAGGGGGGAGATATGGGTAGCGCTTGTGCCTGACAGTGATGGCGCCATCATGTAGTATTAGTATTAGTATTAGAGGTCACTCGCCCCGTGATGGGAATTCTGGTCCCCCCCCCCCCCCAAACATTGCGGCTAGCATCAAGGTCATCACTTTGTGAAATAGGTCAAACGGCATCGATGACCTTGGCCCGTTTCGCACGTGAAAGCATATCGTGTTTACAAGTAATCTTGATACATGCATAAAACATAACACATAAACTCTACGGAGACGCCTAAATTCGGCAGCTGTCGTCTGTTAGTGGCAAATATTCCACTTGGGTCTCAATTATTTGGCAAGTTTGCTTTAAAATATTGCTGACATAATGTTCACTACAACGTAAATTATATCGCTGACGACACAGCTGGGCAATTTATGAGTGATGCTGATCAGTATGCTAATGTAGGCATGGGACACGCGCCTGCCGCATATCACAGAATTTATCAGCAATTTGAGCGGCCATAGACGGCCCGGAAGTGGGACCGAGTTGCTGATTATTGACGAGATGGAGGCGGCGGAGAGCAGCTGCTGCGTTTCTTCTTCCACGCGGCGGAATCTTACCCGCAATTGATGATGCACACGCTGCCATCCGGCGTCGGTCGTTAATGGATTTGCAGACCTCCGCAAATTTGTATTCATCGGGGGATGCGCATCGTAATAGATTATATCGTGCCGGAAATCGCGTGTCCTATTGTCGCGTGGGACATTTTGTAGTTCTTATCAGGCGCGAAACCTGATCAGCGACTGTTGTTGCGCCGACATCCGCTCTGCATACGCAGCGCTTGCCGAACAGAAAGTCTTTCCAAATTGGTCTCAAGTTCACTACAAGAAAACAAAAATATCCACATGCAATGCACGAACTAATCCTAAATTAAAGCAACGCGTGACACGATGTCCAATTCGCTGCCAGGTACGCGAGAGGGCGGGAAAAGAGCAGCCGACATCTACTCTACGTTTACGGTAAGAGTGCGTGACTTTATACCGGGAAATATAAGCATGTGACCTTGGGTATTGTCAGCCTGGTGCTACTATTCATGCGCACACACAGGGACGCAGCAGCGCATGCCGGCCTACATTTATCTTCTTATTACGGAGAAGGAGGTCAGATATCATATATACGCCCTTCGATTCCCTCTCTGGCAGCCAGCAACCGTGTACTGCATTGCGCTCTCTGAATAGGTTATACTCAGAAGCATAACTCAGATAATGCAATAAGGGATCCCCGTGGCTAACTGCTTGGCAACTCTCTTCATACCAAAGAGTCACCTTCTACAGCTTATAAGCGCCGTTGTCATGGGAAATGTCCAGAGCTGCAGTATCTCGATCCCATCAGAACATTAATACAGTCTATGTATATGGCTCCGGTTTGGTAGATATTATATGAGTATAAATCTGAAGACATGTGCGTTGTAAAATGATTTCGGTGCCGTAGATCATGTTAGTCTAGTTATTTGTTGACAGACGACAAACGGCGACAGTGAGAGCGATACTCCTCGTGTCGTTTTCTTGCGTTTTTTTCATCATCATTCAGATCGTTTTGCCGCCTTTTTATCTTCGTCGCCGATGAGACCTGGACGTAATGCTCCATCATCGGAATCCCGGCACGACATTTACCGCTGTGTTATGGGGGTTATAAGACGGTGATCTGGATGAAGTGCTGAAGATATTAGACACGACGCGGATGGCGAGACCACGGTGCTTATCGTCTTTTTCAGGCCTCAACCCTAATCAGACATTGATATGGATTGGGGCTTTCGGGGGCTTCTTACTACATGCGCATCATCCGTAAGACTCTAAATGACCAATAAAACAGGCAGATGAAGCATAAAACGAGGCTATTTACAAGGGTCATATTCCACATTGATTTTCTCCCACCACGCTTCATATGTAATCAAATTTAAGGGGTTCCTCTCTTTACCCGGACCCTTAAACTCGAGGCGTTAACTGAAGTTTACCCTCCACTTGCTCTGACTTCAGACTACACTGAGCAAATGCGATCCACTTACGCCACGCCATTGATTCCATGAGGCTAGAAACCTCTGTGTCATAATTTCACCAGTCGTAATACCGATTCGGTGTCGTATTTCACGAGGCCGTTTGCGTCATTCGCGCATTTAGCGAGGGGTGTGTTTCTTCACAGGTGCGGGATGAATACGGCAAGTTCCACGTGAATCAATCGCATTTGCCTCACCTATAAAGGCCTGCCCCAATATAAGACTAAATTAAACCTTGGGCCTCTTTTACACGGTGCACCCAGTTTCAGTGAGTGCACATCAAATACGAGTGAGATCGATGATTGTCTGTGCAATTGATTAGAAATATTCAATACGACGATGCTTATAATTAATATTTTATATGGGGAGTATTTTTCAATGCCAAGATCGCCATTTCATCCTTTTTCTGACGATTAGGTCATGTGGGTGATGCAGGTCGTTTGCGTAGGACTGCATTTTATTAAGAGCTGGCTTGATTAATAATAATGATATTCAAACCATCCCATGACTTCCAAACTGTGAAAGTTTTCCCGACAAAGGTTTTAGTCCTTCCCACGGGAGGCAGCGATCTTTCATAAATTAATCACCATGGCAAAATTTTATTTGCGGGTCATATCATATAGCATGATATAGCTAATACTTCGTCAACACCCAAGAGCAATCTTGTTGTGTATATGGTATCTATATATGTGTGCTCTGGATTTAATTTTAACTCCTTTTGATGCGCATAATCATAGCATCACGATCCTGGAAGAAAACACCGTACGCAATCGTACTGATGAAACTTAGATTCTTTCAAAACCAGAGCTTTTTTAACAAATATGCAACCTGAACATGTACACGCAAGAACCAATCCTTTAACATATCTTTGGCTGGCATTCTGTACTTAGCCTATTGATTGAATTGAATCGCTTGGCTGATACCGGATAAACCCGTTTCATATTTTTGTTACTTCATACTCGGCCATTTTACCTCCGAGCTGCATACGTTCAATCTAAAAGACGCGAACAAGGTATTTCTTAATTCAAGGCCGCCTCGCCATCGCATTAGAACATATTGGCAAAACCTAGTAACGTAAACATGTAGTGTTTCAGTCTTTGTCCCATAGCGACCATCTGATGAGCGGCGCAGATTAAACCACGATTGAAACAGGGGACACCGGTGTTTTCACATCGTTTATTCATTTCATTATCGCCCCCACCAGGGGTGTCGTCTGCCATTGTCGGCGCTCGTCCGCCGGTATCCACTTATTTGCCTGACATTCCGGGGCCTTTCTCCCCGGAACAAAAAAACGCCACATAGCCGCCCCGGAGAGCGATTTAAAACCAGGTTTCTCGGGAAATCTCGTTCTTAGCCTCCGTCTTTAACGAGTGAAACAAGCTCGCTCGATCGGTTTAGTACTCGTTATGCAAAATGTAAGGAGGCTTCTATGTGACATGTCAGATGATACTTAGCAACCGTTTCTACCTGGTGACAAAATGAAGAAACTCTCCATATGCAATATGTCGTCTGCCCGACCTTTGTGGCAGGTCCACCAAGTGGCGTAACCTCTCGCGTAAGATACGAGAGCGTACACACCCTATGCCCTGACGGAGATAAAAATCTGTCGTAACTGTCACCTTAAGTTGTCGGTGGAAGAATAACTCGGCAGCCAATGAAATGCCCTAGGTGATCGGGCGGACATAATTCATCCGTTCGCTTTGTCTTATGGCGTTTCCAGCGACACTTGCGTGGCTTTAACGCTGTAAAATGAGACATCTATAGGGATAAACCTTGCCTAGCTGACGGGGAGCTTTTGGCGGGAAACCGAACCACCATTATCAAGTCACGCACGTCGTCTGCGGAACGCTGACAAACGAGAGGTTGGTGAGATGTCGGCGAGAGGTGGGGACGAGATGAAGTGCGCTCGAGCCCTCTCGTCTGCCCGAGTTTCTCCCGCCATTAAACCTCCTCGGCGTCCGTGACGCGTCCTTCATCATGCATCGTCACGTTTTGCAGAGATCCCTCAGGCGGCCGGACGTCGTACGGCACTTCCTGTTGTGTTAATCACGCCCCCGTGACAAGTGCTACACTATCCCCGGAGCACACAATTAACAAAGCCGCGAGAGCGCTTTTCTGCGTCAGACAAAATGTGCAATGGGACGTTGACATACATCGCGCCTAACCAATAGGCTGTTCAGATGCACATTAAATTTGTATTTAAATTGCCTAACGTGATGTGCCTTATTGTTGGTTTTTCCAACTTAAATCCTCATTGCCGCAGGGCAAGCCCACCGTTGATTGATTGTTGATTGATCAGATGGGATAGATTTCGAATTTTATGAATGTCGCTCGTGTGTTCTGGTTCATTGATCCATTCAAATATCGACCTTGACGTGAAACATCGGTAATGGCGTATTTCCTCTATTTGACCTTCACCTGGTGATATTTTCCCAGTCATCCAGACATATCCATCATCTTTACTTTGAATATGAGACACCAACTTTTTCGAAAATACGAGACTGTTTTATCGCAAACTCACCCTGGTCTACATAATTCATACCTGGTCCCGTGCCGGGGCTATACATTACGTCCAAGCAGACATTTCCTCCAATATCACTCGGGCAAACGGCGGTGAAAACGTCACATAGTTTCTGAGCATGTCACATGACCGAGGATATCTATGCGTATTTTATCACGTGGGCTTGACGAGAGCTTGACGAGAGCGAGACCCGGTGATCACCTCCCGCTATCTGTCCCTGCCCGGGGTTGAGAATGTCGAGCACCGGGCGGTGGGGACAAAGCAGATCCATCTCTCCTCCGGGGGAGAAGGAGTGATGGATGCTTCTGACGCTCGCTGATCGAGTGCGCGCTCCTCGGTCCTTTCCGGGCAGATACGGGACGATGACCTCCCCCTGATCCACGTGACAGTCCCCTGATCTGCAGGAAGAGTCCTCAGGCCCTGCCCTACCGGCCGGTACCGTTTCCTCCGCGCGTAATGGTGACTGATTCGCCGGAAAAAGGACACCAACTCACCACTACTCGCACACTTTGACATTTATAAACTGGGGGACGTGCTTTACGAGTGTATTTTAGGCACATCCGCGTAGCTCATAAATTGCGGATGGAGGAAAATCCGGCAGCCTCTTAGAATATCCACGTCGAGCGTCTCTTGTTTGATAGCTTCCGTCACGGTGTACGTTAACGGGATGGAATAAGAGGGATGCGCAGGGTCATGACAACAGTTTTAGATTGACGGACGGTTCTAATAGATCCTGACTGATATATGTAGAGCCAGGTGGGTTCATCATTCGGCATTCACGTGGGTGGGTTGCCTGTCATCAACAACGGAAATTAGCCACATGCCGAATTTGCATGCGTTACTCCTCGAACGAGCAAACTCCTTGATGACATGTATTTATCATAACGCCGTGCGAAAACATCGAAAAATATGTCAAAATGGAATGCTAAATGGAACAAATCAGAAATAGACTTATTTATATGAAATTGTAATCAAACACAAATTCGTATCCAAGGTCAGAAGACCTCTCTTCTTGAAGGTTAAAGACACATCGGTCTGTTGTTTCGGAATGTCTGACCACCTGTTTCCAGATACATATTTACGTCACATACATGTAGGTAGGAGTCGGTACTTCAGGTTTTCCCTAAGCACCTAGAGTAACACACTTCAACAGAGAGACACCGATGTCCTCAAGTACTTATGTCCATCTGATGACAAACCCATCACAGCGGTAGCTGCTGAGGAGAGTTGTTTACGCCCGGAGAGAGACCTGCATTCCGTATTCTTCCCTCATTTGTCTTTATGACGCCCGCAGATTAGTCGTCGGCCTCTTAGCAACTAGAAGATGTCGGCCTGTCGTGCATATTCAGTCGGCGATGGATTACTCAGTCGCCGGGGTTGCCACTCTGTATTGTCGCTCAGCACCTGGGCCGCTTGCCTCGTTACAAAGCTCTGATGGAGTGGGGGCCGCCTATGACAATCCCGACAAGTCGAGAGCGTTGTCAAAATCCGTGACGACATGCGGACGTATGCGTTGTCAGGGTCGAGCCTTGGATGGGCGATATAAGGCATAGAACGGAGCAGGTGCCCCCAGTTTAATGGTTTAAATCGAAACTCCTCTCCGTTGCGCACGGGTTAAGAGATGACCTTCGACTAATTGACTGTCTACATCTCGGAAATGGCGCATTAGAGCACGTACTGTCCAGTGTCTATTAGCTTTTCGGCCACTCCATCTTCGGTCATGCATCCCTCAAATCGGGCGGCTAAATGCTTCAACTTGAAAGTGAGGAAAATCGTGTGGCGGTGATAGATTTACGCCGGCATTGACCCCGAGAGGGCGCCAGCACAAGCAATGACCCCTGACCTCGCGGGGAGACAGCTGGAGAATAAAGACAATCACACGGGGGATTGTACATGTGCTCGGGTCGCGGACGTCTTGTATAACATTTACGGCGTGGATAAAAGATGGGCGAATTCCGCTCGAGCCATTTACCAAAGTGGATGTCGGTAGCCGACCCACGCTCGCCAGTCACTTCCAAAACGAGCAAAGAGTTCGTGCGCTGGAATTTGAAATTCAATACGGCACGGAGCTTGTGACATTGCAACATTCTCTTATATCACTGACAAAAAGGGCATACGTCTGCTGTGCAGCTCTATATATTAAAATTCTTTTCAAGCAATTACCAAACGAATTCGTATAAGGTCGCGGTGTGACACAACAATGTGGTCGGCATGGCAACCTATGTTGGACGCCGCATAACAGGGTTTCCGATCAGTATCTGACCTTGGTGGATACAGGGATCAGCTTGTTTTGTTCCCGGCAGGAATCGGGACATTGTTCACCGGCACTTTGAAACCAAGCTCGGCTGGATTCGTGCGAGAAAAACACTCGCGCGACCGCTTTATATAAATGCTTCCGCGAAAAGATCCAGAGCATGATATGACAAAAAGCGATGCGGCTCGGCAGCGAGGCTGAGAAGCGGCGCGGACGTGGAGCGTGTTTTCCCGGGGTTTCCACAGGCAATTACCGGGGAAACCGGCCCCTCCAGCAGGCGGCTTTTACATGTTGTCTCCCCGCGGAACGGCCGAGCTACCCGCAACAGGACATCAATCCGAGCAAGCAGCCACGGAAACACGCTCATAGGTTGGGAGTCCGTGGATATAGAAAGAATATTCTCTGGTACATGCAATGCTGATACGTGAAAGAACGATACAGACTTTTTATAATTATATAACCTAGTTACAGTCTTAATTCCTGCATGATTATTTTAGCCACACAAATATGAGGCCACACATTAAAGGCACTGACACCTATTGGCATGCTGTATATAGCCTGTACATGTTCAAAAGAAGGATGCAATCTTTTCATACTCATACGGCTGGTCTATCTGAATATGTTCGTGCCCAAATAAAGCCTAGGTCACATGTTATAGACAGATTCTATAAAGCTGGAAATCGCGTGCAATATATTAGTGACATTAATGGCTTCTTAACCGCACCTCACAATCTGGTTTCATTTGCATACGATCCGCGATTTTGCAGGCACTTGAATCGATGGTTGAATAAACCGTCTCTGTTATTTCCTCGATAGTGAGGCTTCCATTTGATGAATGCACGATGAGTTTTCCCGTTTAATTCGGCAGCAGATTAAAGAATCGCCTGATGAACGAATTTGATATAGCACCGAGTGGTGTGACCGCTTTCGGTCGGGGCAGATTGCCCCAAATGAACGGCTGCTGAGACTGTAATTAAGCGTTGATTTCTCAATCGGCATTAAACCGGGACTGATGGAGCGAGGATGACGATGATTAAGTTAACTTGGGAGGGGCGACTGAGGGCGAGCGCGGACGATCCATCACGGCTGCTCCGGTGGACCAGGTCCTGCAGAAACTGACCCCGCCCCGCCCCTGGTGGCGAGGAGGTGATCTACACCAGCGTTTGTCAAACGGCCCATTGACAAGCGGCCATTTAATATGTCAAAGCCGCCATGGCTCATTACCTTCCGCTGGCGATTTAATTGATGTGAGTTCTTTCCTGTTCACTCGATGACGCTTGGGGTCATAGTGGTTGTTACCCAGGTCAGAAAGCCCTGTAATTGGACGACAATTCATCAGGATGGTCTGCGCCAAGACGCACAATCCGTT
>JAXGGS010021673.1:5003-15547 GCA_035585475.1 Armandia brevis | reverse complement strand
TAATCACGCCTACGTCTACCTAGCGCAGCTCTAGTTCCCACCACAAGTCTACCAGCTGAAAGAAAGGGCGACGGTTTTTATACCTCGTTTCACCGGCGCTGTTTGCAAACCAACACCTTACAATTGATGCAATGTAAACAGAGGGCTGTGGGCCCACTGATTCTATCCCAACAATATAAGCCAGATCCATCGGGTAATTTTAGGATACCAATCGCGCCTGAAAATGCTAAACCAAGCAGAAGGAAGTCGGCAAAAATACAAATCCCAATGTAAACACTCGTGGTCTCATGATAAAGGGAAGCAAATCCTATCAAACTACTGCTTAGTTAGCATTTCCCATGGAAAAATGAGAGGAAAGTACGACCAGTACATAGGCAATGAGAATATATGTGGTTGACCAAACAACTTTTTCCATCCCATTACATCTGTCGAGTGCTTGTGTTTGCTATACCCACATGACACTCGGTGTGTCATGAATATCTTTACTTCTTGGAGGACTACACATTTGCACTCTACACGAGTGGGATATTGGCCAGATTAGCTTCAGCCCCCTGGTGAAAAACCTCAGAATGCTGGGTATCTGTAGTTACCGGTAAAAATAACAGCTAATGCGAGGAATGGGTTAATATCTGTTAGGATTCCTCACCAATCCCAGCCTAAGAACTGACAGATCAAAACTCCGTAGATTTATATAACTGCAAGCGATGCTGTGGCTGAAAAACACACAGAGCAAATGCTAGTTCTGCCAGGTTTTAGAAATGGAAATTTCGATGAACCACGGTCTACTCGGCATCAAAAGACTCAGCAAACCAATAAAGCTCGATCTATCCTCTAACAAAAAGGCCCATTCTCCTATCTTCAAGGAGCAGGCGGACTTTTTAGACTGGAAAGTACTTAATATGATTTGAATTGATGAATCCATTGACATCAGTCAAAACCTGTCAAAAACATCACGATCATCATCTAGGCGAGCTACAACGAGTTGGATAAGCAGACAAACGTCACTCGATATACGTCATTGACTCTTATATGACTTATAGACCCCTTGACAGGACTCCTCACAGAACGAGCATTTAGTGCAACTCGTGGCTTAAGGCTTCTGAGTAAACATTATGAAATATGACAGCGACTAGAAAAGAACGTTCTTCCTTAATTGATACAAAACACCGTCTGAGTGTCTCGGTGCTGGGGTAAGACTGACACCTGGTTAATTAGGCGAAATAAATCACTGTTGATTTACATTCAGGTCGACCTTAACGTAATCTCACCCCGTTCCTGGAGGTGTTTTACCTAGAAACAGGAACATTGTTATTGACAAATCTTCTACAGCGTAATTAGCTTGGGAACGCTCGAGTTTCCACCCGTCATCTCCCTTCACTGAATAAATATTCTGCGAGGAGCAGCGGATTTAATTGGCTGTAAGCTATAGAGTGATACATTGGACGCACAATTTTCTATGCGATATGCAAACTGTGTGATTTAGTGAGCAATCCTAGGCACACATGTACCTCGTACCTATTAGTAGTAGTCAAACAGAAAAATATAGTCCACATTTATGGGTATGGAACTAAAAAGAATCTAATGAAGCAATAGCATCTAAATACATCACGGTGCTATGTAATTCAATACGAGGTCCTTATTGCTGTTGCCAGCGAAATGGCGGTTGCTTCTAGACGATGTGTAATAATGTATGCAGTACCCGGGTGTCATTGATATCGCGGTATTATTGAGCATCAAGACATAGTCATAGATCAGCCATTGCCAGCCTTAAAGAACCACGACTGTGTGTAATATATTTAAATCAACATTGTATAGTGTTAGCTCATGGCAAGTTAAAGTTTCATTAACCGCTTTATTGTAAAAGCGACCCGGGGAACACCAGCGAGACTGGCTGATCGCAGCAAATTGGCCCAGAGCCCGAGTTGAGAAGGCTCCCGATCAAATTGTGAGTTATGACGTCTCAAATTGACCATAAATATGAAGACGTTCGCATCAGCAGTCACTCACAGTTTGCCATGGGTCAGAGGCTCCATGATACCGGCATAATGCATGATTTGTTTAGTGTCTTCAGATACGCCGTGGACTCGCCCGGCTGCTGAGACGGGGAGAGCATCCGTGCAAGGTCTCATCTCACCAAGACATGACATTTGGTAATTGCCTCCGATTCTGCCCTGGCATGCCTCCATGTTCTTCCTGCACAACACTGGAATATGCCTTTCTAATATGGCTCCCTCCAAATATGGCTGGAGATACAGCACGCTTACAGCAGAGTTGCCATACCACTGGTGCTGGTCTACCTGCGAATTCCTTGTTCAGCTGATCTGGCTAAGTGCATGACATCATGATACCCGGTTAAGGCGATGGATCTAAATAAGGCATATCCATCATTATGCCCATGTCTGACGTCAGTTAAGGAAAGGCTGGAAATGGAGTCTGGATGTCTGGGTGAGTTCATCAGCATGACCTCCATAAAAACCAACCTTGAGGGCAGGCGTCTTCTCTATCACAACAGGTCTGTTAAACCAGTCGGGTTCATCGATATAGATCTCTTATGTGGCCTTTGGATTTCATCATATTACGTCTGATTTCCTTCAGGAGCAATGAGTTAAAGCGACAAAGTCAGAAATGGTCGCGATATACGGCCCGTGTGAGCCAAATGTCCTTGTAAGTCGATCTACTCGACTGAGCATGTCATAAGCAGTGGATCGAAGCATGTTTTACACATCATTGACCGCGGCAGGCTTAACGCGCGTTTCATCATCAAACAGCGAACAGTAAAAAAAATGCCATAAGCCACAAGACGCGCGCTTGACATAAATAAAGAGATTGTCTCAGTCCAACTCCACATCAATCTAAGATGAATAGGGACCTGTGGGCACAAAACTGAGCAAATTATGGCGGATTGGCAAAGCTAGGTGGGTATTATTTTGACATTTGATGGCGAGATGAATTCCTGCGGTAAAAAGCCATACGCAGTGGGTAACGCCGGGGAAACCGGAATAATATGATTTGGCGATGGATGGTGTTTCAGGCCGCGCCGGCCTATCGCATTGTGTCAGAGGATATGGAAATACAGCGCCTAGTACTGCTGAATGTCGGTAATATTCACGGCAATGGCGAAATGAGAGCTGGCTGTCACGATCGCTCGATCATGGCAATGAGTCGCAGCGAAATAAGGCTTTATGCTCGCGACATTTCGCTGGTAAATTGCGTTTTTATGTCTCATCCGCTCTCTTGTCCGAACGCGTCATCAGAGTCAACTCGGCTGACCTGCCATCTAATTCTCGAGCAAATTGCACACGCACGCAGGCGCTAAATAAAGTACATTAAATCTTATTGAAATAAATGATACAAATATGGGTGGTTTTATTCGTACACGGGACGGGACGGATAGCGGAGAGCCGGCTAATGGTGCTGAGAGAGAACTTATCCAAGGACACTTGTTCCATCACCGTGATAGCATCTCCCGCGGATGAAGAGCGTTACAATTGACACCGGCGTCTCCTAGCAATCAGCCGACGACAATGACGAACGAAAACATACTGTTAAGGAGAGCCTCGTTTCTAAACATGGCGACAGCACAGCTCTCGAAGTTTCATCATCAAATTAACGAACGATTCTCTCTCGGGTATATTCGTCGAGCACGGAGATTGTGATTAAATTCTCCATAGTCGGGGTGAAATGGCTGAAACTCTGTCCATTGTTAGTTCCATGCGATAAAACGACGGTGAAAATACCACCCTCTCACCCCAGTAACGACACGAAAACAGGGGCACATCTCCATTGACAATAATTCAAGGGCACTCGTTCGTGTTCAGCCAAGCTGCTGACAGACCTATTACTATTACACCCTTTTGACGATGACCTATGACCTCGCGACTGTAACACACAATTAACCTGTGCAGGAGTCTCCACTCGAAGCGTGCACGTGGAAAAACAAACGACCCCTTCATAATGATACATGTAATGAATACGATTAGCTGTTGACAAGTATGAGGTGATTGTCATATCAAACCATGTCACCCACTGCTACTGCGGACGGTGACATACGTGAGGAAATAGTTTTTTTACCTAGAAAGGAACCGGAAGACTTAGGCGATTGACATGTTGGAACCGGGTCAAAATATCCAACGCAGTATGACATTTTTTAACCTGATAACATGGTTCGGCATTTAAGCCTGTAGCTGAAACAGCGTAAGTCAAACTGTCTACATTCAACATTTGACTTCGGTTTTGTTGCTCGTCAACGATACCCGGGTTAAACTGTTCCCAATATTGATCCTGTTCATTGCAACATCTTGTTGGTTTACATGCCAAATATTCGAGAATGCGGTGTTTATAGGCTGTTGTCCATTTATATACGCGTGGATGTAGCGTAGTAAGACCAATGCAGAGATGAACTTTCTATGCCACCTGTAGTTTCTCATACTCGATAAGCAGAACAAATACTGATTTGGACATTCAATATATAATATAAACAAATAGGCCATGTCACCCATTACTAAGCCGCAGAGCTCAGAGAGTAAGGTCTCAGCTGCTTTGCCTGGGTGAGTTTAGGAAGCAGAGCATACGTCTGAGGGGTGGAGAAACAAGATCCCCGTGCCGAGGATGCGTTATCTGTCCCGAGGAGCTATGACTGAGAAAACAGGTAGCACAGACAGTGGAAGGCGGATCTGAATTCCTTAACACCTGCCAGAGGCTGTAGAATGCCCAGCATCGTTGTTTCGCATGCGTGTACCAGGCGTGGATGGGGTGGAAGATAGGGGCTGGGTTTGGTTAAGGTGATTTAAACTGATGCTAGGGTACAGGCTTCGACGTTTTTATCACCATCCATCATCTAGCGGCTATGAATAGTAAGTCTGTCTGTTCCCGCAGCATCCCCCTCCGGCATCGGTAGCCCTAACAATTAGCACATAAACAAGTATAAAATGCTTCCATGGCGACCGGGAGCATCCCATCTGGCACGGGACTGATCATCGTCGTCGTCGCTACGAGGCGACTCATGGCAGGTCCGCCCTTAAGCACACCCCTAAGGAACGGGCTCGCCAAAGAGATCATACGGCTTTGATCTACAAAGGTCAAAGACAGCCCGTGACAGGGCGGGCTTAAGTGTCACCACATGGCTGAAGAGGGGAGATCCCCGGTGGTTTACGCGGTCGCACGTTATGTCAGTAGAGGAGATAGATGTCGAGCTTGAGTGGACCAAAGCACGTCTAGCGCCGAGAGACAAAGTATTGCTGCAGGGGATTTGTTACCTGCTACCTACATAGCTGGCGTATGAACGTATATATCGAGTATTTTTATACTGAGGAGAATCAAGCATTGTTTCGGTACGAGCTTGATATAAACGTGGCTGCTTAGCCTTGTCGCCGGCGCAGAGATTGCGTGTCGACAATAAATCCCAATTCTACGCAAAAATGGCCGCTTGATTCAGTTAAGCATACATTTATCATGCGCCACACACTACAAGAGAGACAGACTCAGCTCAAGGCTGGAGTACAATTGCTGCTGGGTCGGCGGATGGATGGAAGCTGAATCCGACAAAGTGCTTCGCTCAGGCGCTTACCTTCCCCCAGCCCGGCAACAATATCAAATAACGGTGATGCAGGTTCCACCCAAAAATCCGTGCAAATGGAAATTCCTAACACGGGGAATGTGATTGTGAGCCTGCCCGGCCTCCAGGGCCAATTAGTCCGCGATTTATTGACCTGCAGGCAACTGCGTAGGGACATCGCAAGAAATGACGATGGCTGGAGAACTGCGCAATGGCACTAGAGGTAAACGCCTGTCTCTTACGGTACATGCCTCACACTTGTTCTCCTGTTACTCGTCTAACACGTACGCAATATATTGAGTTTAGAAATAATTAGGAGTAACTTGAATGTCCAATAGGTCGACATGATTTCGTCCCTTATTCCTGGATGTGTTCCCCCATAAACCTGGTCAATCCTACAGATCAGTCCTAGAAGTGATCGCCAAACACCTCTAAGGCTCCTGCTTTACTCAGCTTCTCAGAAGCAATCACTTGCTGCTTAGGCCACAATAAGCTACGATGCGACGGAGGCATTTATAATGATACCAAAAATATAGTAACGATGACCAGCTTCATATTACAAAGCTAGCATCTGTATTTTTCGAACACATTTGAGGTGGATGTTTTGAAAGGGAAACCAAACCTGTTATCGAACAGAGGTAGGTAACATCATTATAATTATAATGTAAGGACATGAATACAAACAGCAGCCAACAATGGGCTGAAACAAAAGTGGTCTGCCGTCTATCCGAGGACAAACCAACAGCAATCCTGCTGTCAATAGAGGGATTTGTTAGAACAAAGACTGAGGCAACTGATGGAGAGCCATGGCTTCGCTCTTGAGCACTAGGCAAATATTTTGCATCGCTGGTCCGAGATGTCACAAGAGCATGGGCTCTGTGAGAACAATGTGATCACGATGATTGCCTAGGAGCGTCAGCTTGGTAAGATGGTGAACTATAAAGCTTAATTGGCGGGGACGGCTTCATTCCCCTAGAATGCCGTAGTTGCTGGCCATTGACCATGATGGCTGATCACATTTAGCCCAAAGTGTTGCCTAATCGTAATCTCATCCCAGGGTAATCTAGATATACGAGCTGCCAGGCATAATCTCCACTTGTCAGGCTATGATATATACCTAGGTTTCCCATGAGCTGCCCTCTTGGCTACTGCATCGGTCAGTAGGTGTGTTCCAAAGCTTGGTACCTGTGGAGACTCTTTCCTCTGGTGCCCTCAGCTGGCGGGAGAGACTTTTCTGAGATAGCAAATGAAATTGTTAGACTTGGTTTTATCGACAGCACTGAATCAATGGAGAGTAATCATTCTTCTGGGTCGAACAGCCAGCAAGGGAGATTGCAAGTATGCGGCTACTCGTTTTGAGCTAAGAAACAAGCTTAACTAAGCCGTACAAAACAAGGAAGACAACTTTAATAAACATCAAATATTAACAATCCAGACAATGATTAGATTAGATTCAGACTAGCACATACAGCTCACGTCATTGCCCACCAATGTATCAATCAAATATGAACTGTGACAACCAGTGTGTGATACAAGTTTGATCAGCTGAAAATGACCATTAATGACCATCATGGTTATGAAATCATATCAAATATGTCACAGATGATAACATTATATGATAAATAAATACCCAATATATTGGCTTTATCGTTCATAACACTGCTGCAATGTGTCCGAGTTATCAGCAGATATAGGGGCAATATCACACATGTCATCTTATACTAAGAATACATAAAGCATAAATTCATGATCATATATATTTGATCATACACATACCATCGCGCATCATTTATACTCGGTTAACACACACAGGTGCACAGGGTTCAATCAGGCAACAATAACGGTCTGCCACGACACATCTTTGCCCATGACATCAACATCTTACAGATCAAAACATGTAAATCACTTAATAGCTCCCAGATCAATGTCCAAGTAATTCAATGTCATGTGCATAACCTACTGATGTATTTTCAGAAAGATTACACTTAAAGCACTCTGTTTTACCTGATTTGATTGGACAACAGTATTCACTTTCAACGGTGTATATATTTTAGCCGAGGTTGAGATCAAACTACGCATGACAAAACGGTATTCACGTTTATGATGGACAAATAAGTGAGCCTCGTGACATGATATGGATGAGCCAGACTATAGTTCCCCTTGAACCCAGTCGTCAACATGTGAAGAACACTTGTCTTTTCTATTGATGGCAACCTGTGCGTCAGCTGTAGAATTTACATGTAAAAGTATTAGGATCTGCGAAATAATGTATTCATTCTCATTCTTGTACCTATGATAAGTATAAGAAGATGTATGCAAGTTACCCGGTGTGTTTTAATCATTGAATCGGTTGCAATAATTCGTATTAAATCAGTTAATTTCACGTCACAACCACAAATACAAATACACATAGAGGTATAATTCAGGTTTGGTCATCTCGGGACACACCAGAAAATTGTTCAGAAAACAATTTATGGATAAACAATTTGAACTGCATTTAATTGATATGCAAAAAGTAAAACTTGAATATCGTAAAACGTAAACGTGGTTTACATAGGGGGGTAATCCTGTACAAAGTGCTCACGTAAAGTGATTACCGGTATGTCAGTGAGCCATATGATGACCCAATACATTGTGTTACAGAACTGAATCTAAGACGATTATTGAGTATATTCAAACATATTAATAGAGACTGAAACAGATTTATGAAGGTAATTCAAGGTACAAGTATGTGCCTGTATATTTGACAAATTCAATTAGCAGAGATCGCAGAGCTCATTATGAAAATATGTTTATCATTGGAATGCGTTTATGGCTCGATATAGTACCATATGTAGGTTGGATCTTGCTCAAACGCGACACTACTCCGATGACTGAAACATTATATAAAACATCTGATACGGTATAACCTGTGTAGACAAGCTGCATCAAACAAAAACTATTAGCAAAAGATCACGAAGATGACAATAGCAAAAATCAAAGGTAAGCTTGGGTAGGTTTCAAGGGTCATGGAAACCTTATTCCTTAGAATAACAACACAGATTATGAAAACGCTTTGTATAACAAGGTTCATTAGACTTTAAACCAGGTTCACTGGCTCCCCAGCTAGATATTGGCATCGTGGAGACTTACCATAATCCTACTGAGGTTATGCATGTATCTAATCATACTTGGCAATCGTAGAATGAATTGGTAATTCTACAATATTAGTATCACAGAGACCTAAGCGTTTCCCAAACAAATACTCATACATAGTAAGAATGAGGCGGCCGTCAAGAACAAACTCTATAGACCTAAAGAAATCCCACCGGCATTGCAGAATACAATAAGAATTACCAAGGACCAAGATAGTTGATTTAACGGACTTGTCTTATAGGGAAAGTGTATTAAGATGGTTAAACTCTAAAGCCTTACGGTCCATAAACTGTGAAACGAGTTTACACCATCATCATTCTTAAGAAAGCGTGTATCCGTAGTTCATAATAGATACCAATGAAAGGGCAAGAATAATCTTTTACCAAAGCAACTGAAAAAGCAAATTACATAACAGCCACATTATTCTGTACTCACTAATCATACAATTTGTTCTTCACGACGTTCCATTTGCTGCTGTACCTTAGTGATAGCATAAATATTCATCATTAACGTGATTTATCCTCTCTAATAACCAAATAAGTTGATATAGCAAACGATAACCTGAATCGAAATGTAGACTCGTCATAAACAAGGTACTTGACATAAGCTCTGAGGAAAACGTTACAAAATATTCATATAAACCCAACAACTTGTATAACCCGTGAGGCAATAATCAACAGTGATCAATACTAGTGGTTTTAGAAGACTTGCCCCAACACCTAAAGTCTGTGCCTTCACGATTCGATTTAAAAACAGGGCTATGGGATGCAGAAAATATCCACGTCGTAACATTTGGACGCATTCCGGCAACGACACAGGAAGATGCTAACATAATGTGTCAACTAAGCACAGAGAAAGATCAAACCAAACACCAAGAAATGAGTTCCGAATAGCCATGAAGAAAGCTGGCAGCCAGGCTATGGTAAGTAAGAGTAGGCCTGCTGAATACCAATTCATGTGTAAATGAACCAGGAACGTTTTATGTCATTGATTAAACAATGCATTCATAGTAAAACGTGAATACTTAATCTAATCTTAGATTTACATGGTACCCATAGCTGCGATGAGTGTGTGCAATTTTGGAAGCGATGCACAGAATTTAAATGAAACACAACTAGCAGGTCTAGCCTCTATGGTACACGTATGCCTCGAGGTTTGGACAACCATAAAATACACCCGAAGGGTTTTCATATGTAAACATACAATTGTTAATAACGCATCTGATCACCTATCACGTTGCAATTATAATAAGTAAGACATTATAGTTATGGAATATAATACCATGCCTTAAGCCGAACTGTCACCAGTAATTAGACCTCAGATAGAATACCAATGAGACTTGTAATTAAATATGAGTGGTAAATTACAGGCTTCAAAGCCCCACAGATGATACAGAGAAACCACTCAGTAATCAGTATATATCTAAAAGAATGAACTTAAATGATTTTCGCGGAACTCACCTTTCTTTCATTCCAGTGCTAGGGTGATAAAGCACTGTCTGATTAGGATCCATATCCACAACGCATTTCGTGCCTAAATCGACCTCTGTAAATATAAGCAGAATATCGAGAATTGTTTTACAAAGTATGTATAGATTTCTTCATTGTTTACGGGAACAAAACAAATAAGCGAAACGTGAGTTAAATATCTGCGTATTGTGCAATTCGTATGTTATCTATGAATACCCAGTATATGTACATTTAAGAATCGAAGTAATTAATGAAAGAAATAAGGAAAATATTTTAAATCATTCAATAAACTTTAAGATTTTATTCATTCAATAAACTTTAAGATTTTATTCATTCATAACTGGAGAAGTGGTATGAGTCATTCATACAATCTTAACATTTGCAGC
>JAXGGS010021562.1:0-25378 GCA_035585475.1 Armandia brevis | reverse complement strand
TTTTTACCAGAATCTGACAATTGTTTTTGTGTAAATCAGAGTTGAATGTAATGAATAAAATCATATGTATGCATCTCATTACCTTAACTTATAAACAGTAAGAGACACGCGCAAATGTACACAATGAAAAACTGCTATTTACTGTTATTTGTATCACTTGGTGACATTTAGAGATACTTTATATAATAACAATCATATCAGAAATTGTTCAGATATCCAATGCAAGTCATCATAATCAAGTACACACAGAAGGAATTGATTACATAACCATGGATGTATCCAGCTAGTTCTGATATATTTGTAGCATTTAGCTGAAGTATTCACAATGCATTGTCACGCAGAATTTGCCGTCCAAAACTGCACCATGGATAGGGTAATATGAAAGTGTTGATTTGAAACCTGAATTGTCTTTCTATTTACACTAATCATACGCTGCACTATCAGAATGTAACTACGTCTCGTAATTATTAATAATAATACTCACATTTTCCCCAGCTCTCCACAGAGCAACTTGCTATTGTTATATGTCCAGTCGTCTGCACAAATAGGCGACCTGGCATCAGGAACCTGGACCACCCGAAATCCACTCTGACCTTGTTCAATGGTAACTGCATGATAATCGCTGATATTATTTGCTAGAATAGAACAATTATAGGAATAAATTCGGCTGAACATGTTATCGATTCCCGATATGAACCGCCGTATTACGAGCAAACTGAAATCTTTTTCTATTAAACAGGAAACTGACTAATGCACGAGGTCATGAATCTATGGAAATCCTAATTTATGCTACAGTAGGGAGACTTTACTTTGACAGTGCATAATTGACCTATGTGTTCAGTAATAGCTGAAATTCTTGTGAGACTTTTTCAGATATCTTATTTGATATTCTTGTGAGACTTTATTAATTCAGGTATCTATCCATTCAGGTTGCGACGCAATAATTTGCTCCTGAATGATTGGCATAACTGAAGGTATGCTAGATAACTAAAATTATTCGATCCTCTAAAGTTTGTCGGATCATCATATCAAATGAAAACAAATAAATTAAAAATATTGATTTATTTGTATAATCGTGTTTAACTCATATACTTTCAACGCAAAACTACTTTTAGTATTATAATACATAGCGAGTTAGAATCCGGGGTTTGAATAAATTATATTCCAACTGTAATCCTTTTTATTTCATTTGGCCTATCATTTTAAATGCAACCCCGGAAATAAGCATCAATTAACAATAAAACTTTATATTGGGTAGTATTCCCCATCCCTATATATGTACTAGAGGATACATTTGTATTCTATTTTATTATATTTTTCGACTATCCATGTTAAAAAGTGATGTGCATGGATGTGTGAATATAAATGCCTCAGTTGGATCCTTAACCTCGTTATCTTGAAATCGTGGTCCCAGAAAACCACTGAATTCCCTTTTAATCTTGACCTGATCCAGCCCAGTTGGGAAATGAAGCGTCAAACCGATATCATTAGTTCCACATCTAGCCACAAGGTGCTCAGCATGAGCAGCCATATGTGCAAGGAAAGTCTCGGTCCCTGTCCCATAGTAGTATAAATCTATCATGATTCCACATTTGGCTGGGACCATGCAACCAAAACTGACTCCTTTAGCAACTGATTGCTCCATCTCCACAGTCTGCCACGTGACTAGGACGTCACTTTCGGTAATCGCCAGCTTAATACACTCGGTGTTAGCAGGCACAGCCATCCAGTTGCAGGAGTACATGAAATGGTCGCCATCTTTAGCGACGACATCATGGAATGCAGACGTCTTCTCGCCGCGTGGTCAGCGGGTCCTGCCAGACGCACATCTACCTTTCCTCCGGACATTTCTGAGCCAACAGAGATTATCAGATAGAGCTTGGACAAATCAGGCTAATCGCACAAATCAGATTGATTAGACTGATCAGACAATATCGGACAGATGATGAACAGAGGTCGGACAGAGAAAGGACGAACTGACAACACAGGTAGATGCAGCTCTAGTGACATATAATCCATTCATGTACTGAACTTGGAGATCAAGTGAAGCTACTTCACAGGGCAAAGGTGAACGCCCTGTGGCATACATGAATTACATATACAGTAGTTATAGATTGTTAGTGTCTAATGTGCCAATGGTATAGGGTCAAGTTGGGTAATTATGCGCATTTCTACAACTAGTTATTAAAATTCAACTATATCATTAACTATGAGATGTCTATAAAATTTTGGGGATTCATTAGCTTAGAAATTATTGGTCTTTAAAATACTAAAATTCTTGTCACTGAACTTTAAATAGCTATATTATAATAATAATAATAATAATAATAATAATAATGATAATAATAATAATAATAATAATAGCATCTAGTCAGGTACTTATATCTTTTGCATGCTTCAATTTGTGCTTTTATACCATGTTGCCTATGTGAATTGCCATACATATATGACAACACATTGTGTAAGATGGATTCATTCCCTACAACAATTTGGTAATTTGTAATTTGGATATGTATCTAGCAGTAATCGATGCAATAGTGGGTAAAATATCATATTCAATTTAATTCATGTCTCTATCTTCTCTGAAGGCTGAGATATTAAACATTAAATTCCATTAAATGAGCAAAATTTGACTAACGTTAAAAGCATGTCAATTATTTGCAAAACAGGATACATAAAACACTTTTATTTTGTTAAGTGACATAACTTCATTATATTCATGTTCAGGTGCAAAGTCTCACGTCAGCGTGTTGAGCGATATTATCAAGTCAGATCATCAGGTGCTGGGTAAATTAACAGGTCGCATGTAGCTAGAACTGCAGCTGCCATTACTGGTCATGTGACTATCTCTATCGTCTGTTTGAGATCTGTCAGATACACACCCGATCCCTCACACCACCAGAGATGTCCGGAGGTACGGTACGCGCCCGTCTGGCAGGACCAGCTGATCACGCGGCTATTCTCGCCATAGATAGTGATGACAATATTTATGGGGGTTTGGACTACATGCCCAGCATGCTGATGACATATCTTCATGCGAATAGATTCAGCGTGTATGTGGTTGAGGACGAAGGAAAAATTGTAAGCTGCTTCCATGTATAACAAATATCCACGTCCGATTGCAACTGCCGCTGTCGCTCACTAATGTAACTAATACATGTACATATCTTACCCTCAGTGTTAAGTCTTGTTGACAATGATCCTACTGTTACCCTGTATAACAAGCGGTTAATTCAATGTTTACATTCACATAGTTCGTGGTGGATGGGAGCACTTGATAAATCTCACAAGTGATATGTTACACTGTACACAATGCAGACGAAGATCGGATCAACCCAACTTAACATGAAAGTCTACTCCATTACTAAAACAAGATAGCAACTGGGCATATACATGTAGAATTGATTTAATAATAAGCATAGGTTTATGCACCTCATTCAAACGCTCAAATGCAAACATTCGTATTGAGGAGAGCTGTGATTAAATTAAACGGATTAAGGTCACGTAAATTAAGTCTAATTCATTTTAGCCAGGGTCCATGCCGCATGTTTTTATATTCTAGAGTGAAAATGACATTGCACCAGGTTTGCTGTTTTTACACAAGGAAATTATGGGTGCGGCTGGTTATTTTAAAAAATACTACAGGGGGGGGGGGCATTTTCTTTACAAATCAGTTGGAATGAATGTTGGTGTTTAAATCATAATGGTCCCTTTTATTACACATTTTCCGTTTACTTTTCTCAGCAAAACGATGTTATGGCAGGATTTAAATTCAAATTTAAATCCCGAGATTGAGGGTGCGACAGGCAGGGACAATTCAGATCAGGGTGTTCTGCTGGGAACTATTTTTCAAATATTTGTTCTACTGGGAACTTTTTAATTTTCATTTGTTCTGCTGGAGAAAAATCAGCTTGGAAGTATTGTCTCGAAATATCATTCTGCAGGAGGTTATTCTGATGGGATATATTTTCTGAAATTTCATTCTGCTGGGAGATATTGTCCGAAATTTTTTTCTGCCAAAAGAACAGTATTGACCACAGTAATAAAGATAGGGTCGTAGATGGCCCCCGGACAGGTCACGGATCAACATGCGACGGTAGTAAAGCATTCAAATATAAACAAAACACTGCTTTGTAAATAATGATATTGTGTAATTGCCAGTACCAAGTGACCTGCAGCATGCTTCCTTCAATTCCACGAAACATTTAATGTATGATTGTAGTAAGAGGGTAGGACTTACGGGCTGAATACACTCACCTTCTTCACGCATTGTCTGACGAGAATTGTCTAATTATAATGTTAATGCTTAAAGACTATATATATTTACTAAAGGGATGTCATGGTGTATCATCAGATATATGATAACACACCAGTACATCAAGGTTATTGTACTTGAAATCATAGTTTGAAGGGTATATTAGGGTAAAGTTGGACTTCTTACATGTTATGGAGTCGATGTATCGACGAGAGTCCGGATACATGGATCCATGATATATAGTATAGTTGGGAGAAACGATTAATAAGCGCTAGATATGAATCAGCCAAGCTGTAAACCACCGTTGATATATACAGTGTATAAGTGGTGAGGGGAAGTTAGTCCCCGATACATAATTTAGAGATGATACAGTACATTGAGGGACGGTATCACTACCCAGTAAAACACAGGTGTGATGGCAACCTTCACCTTTAATGATGCCCCCTTAGTTGTATTTGCCAGGTGTGTACCAGGTGATCCTAACAACTGCTTAAGCGAATGCACTGGACTTGGAAGCGTTGACTTGATAAATCACCTTCTAATTACCACTGATACTTTGAGATATGCACATTATACACATTATACAAAGTCCATGAACAGGTGAATTCACACAGGTAAACTGGGACTGTGTCAGGAGAACACCATGGCAGCTGGAGGCTCCCACTCATTTCTTACCGCACTGACAACTCAACTGTCCCAGTCTAAAATATCAATGTGCGAGTAAGCAATAGTGAGGCCTGGAATGTGACGCATTCATGATCATTTATAGTATACGAAACACTTAGTTTGCTATCTACACAATGCTAGAGTTGATCATGGTATCTTTTCCTAGCGGTGTACTCCCGAACACTTTTCCGACGCAAGTCACATGAGTATCGTTAAGATTCTTACCTGGCCAAACTCATACAGTGACTGCGCTCTTTTCATTCGAACGCCCGTGTAGGATGGACGTTGAATTCGTAGGAACGGAGGAACTCAGACATAGAAAGGTTTGTCTTATTAGTTATTAACTGATGACCCGCGTGTTATACTTAAGAACACCTTTATTCATATTGAACTATTTAAAGGATCAACTTATTTTTAGAAAAGCTTTACGATAGATAAAATTCACCTGTTTGTACATATAAAAATATACCTTAAAAAGTCGCCATTTGTTGTGGGTTGTCTGATTTCTATAGTATTCACCCTGGGTCAAGTGTTGTTCCGTGGGTTTTTATTTATATCAACTGAAATTACCAGCAAATTAATAAACATTGTTATTACGTGATTTAAAGTTACATTATGCCAAAGTCTAAACAATTCATCATGAACATATCGCAATATCATGTCATAATTACGGCGTTTTGCTTTGAGTTTCACCATGCTAGCAGAGCATATCAGTCGGCGGCTGCTCACGAAAATAAGAAAAAATGTCGATCTGACAACTTGTTTTTTTTTGTAATGGCACCTATCTAACAACTTACTCTTATTCTTTAATCAATCGACATTGGTGAGCCGACAAAGACGACACTAATCTAATTACATTATCAAGAAATACCTATCGAGAATTGCAATTTAAGGGTACCGCAGAGGAAGCCTGCCGAGTGGGTGGGTGTGGAGAACTAGGTATGTGTTGTGTGGGGGCGAGTGAACTTGCCTAAGGGGTGGGGGGAGGCGTTCTCAGCAAATGGGTGTGTCACAGGATAACTAGATGTGTCTTGCGAAGGGGGAGGGGCTCTCGGGGTATAGGTGTGTCAGAGGATGACTTGCTGTGTGTTGCGGCGGGGGAGGAAACAGGTATGTCAGAGGATAACGTGGTGAATGCTGCGGAAGGGCGGGGGCTTATAGGCTTATAGGTGTATCAGTGAAATAGTTTAGGTGTTGTGGAGGGGGCTTATATATAAATATATAATAGTAGGAGGGTTGGTGGGTTTTTATATCAATATAATGTCAGTAGGGCGGGCGGGTTTATTTATATATATAAAATAATAGGAGGGTGGGTTTTTTTTTTTATAAATATAACAGTAGGAAGGCGGGCGGGTTCATATATGAACATAATTACAGGAGGGCGGGCGGGTTTTATATATCAATATACTAGACTATATGGTATGGTCGGCGCGGCCCTGGGGTAATGGGTATGGTCGGCGCGGCCCTGGGGTAATGGGTATGGTCGGCGGAGCTCTGGGGTAATGGGTATGGTCGGCAGAGCTCTGGGGCAACGGGATGTGGTCTGCGGAGCTCTTGGTAACAGCTGTTGTGGTAAAACAGCTTGAGGTCAGTAGTAAGCTGTTCGTCAATATGCACATACATGTACAACATTCCTCTGGTTTTTCTGTTCTGCTTTATATTGTGGAGAGATATCTTGATCCTTGCAAACTTGTCCCGGCTTTTTCATTACAGACCAACATGACACATGCAATATGTGTGCAAAAGTATTTTGGTCATTACTCATATACATTGCACGTACATGAAAGTCTCCGAGAGAGCAATATTTATCAAATTGTATATATCATTTATCACACATGTGTACATGTATTCTTTGTGTGCTTAGCTGTCGCATGTTAATTTACCAAGTACTCATGGGCGCATAACACACCGGGAGCTGGGTACATAAAGATACCTTGTTATATTCGGATACTTGCAAGCTACAAGAGAAGCCACTGTTATTTCTCACTCTTGAGCCAATCTATGTCTATGTGTGTCCCGGTCAAAACATTTATTGTACATCACCCATTGCATGTACCCCATTCTCCCAACATCACTCTTGAAGGCATTTAACCTCTGCCTCTCCCTGTTACTCTATCGTTTTCCCGGCCTCCCAATGTTACCCATGCGTTACTCCCATTTCCTCACTTCACCCTAAAATTACTCCGGCCTCCCATGTTACCAAACTAAGATATGTTCATTATAATGGGATAATACCCGCTATATCATTGTCATCCTAGTTTGGGCATAACCTATTAATGTCCCTAAAATTGACTCACGATAATGGGATGGTTTTCTAACAGTGATTAGAAACAGATACTATAGAAATTAAAAGTGATTGTTGGCATTAATTGCACTGTCAATTCCACAATCAAAAGCCGGTCAACCTAAACAAATAAAGTGTATATTTAGTTTAGGAACCCTGCATGCTCTTAACATACCAATTCCCGCCATCAATATCAATTGAAACCCACCCGGTCCCGGAACGGCCATTCGCGCCCTCAGTAACCATGGAAACATTGTCCCCTTAGTATAACATATATATCCTCGCTTGTTCTCTGATTATAATTTATATATCATTGCCTGTCCTCTTATCATGATATGTATATCTCCACCTGTCCCCTTAATATAATATTTATATCCCTGCCTGTCCCCTTATTATAATATATATATCCATGCCTGTCCCCTTATTATAATATATATATATCCCCGCCTGTCCCCTTATTATAATATATATATCCATGCCTGTCCCCTTATTATAATATATATATATATCCCCCCTGTCCCCTTATTATAATATATATATATATATTCGTGTTTGTCCCTTTTTATTATAATATATATCAAGTATATATCCCGCCTGTCTCCTATTTATAATATATATAATATATATATCCTTGTTTGTCCCCTTATTATAATATATATAACAAATATATCCCTACCTGTCCCCTTATCATAGAATATATATAATATATATAACATATATATATCCCGCCGTGTTTCCTTATTATAACATATATATCCCCGCATGTCCCTTTATTATAATATATATATATATCCCCGCCTGTCCCCTTATTGTAACATATATATCCTCGCCTGTCCTCTTACTATAATTGATATTATCCCCGCCAGTCCCCCTATTGAACTCAGGCCCGCCCGCATTGCCCTATGATGCCCCCCCCCCCATGTTTCCAATGAATTTGTAAAATCATACTTGTCATTCAAGCGATCTCATAGCGCATTCTTGAGCATAGAAGGCAATTCCGGACAATTAACGCCCTTTTTATGAGTGAGAATGTGACAACGTCTTGCTCGTCGAACTCCACCTCTAATCTTAACCCTATATTTCTCTTCGCATTCAGATTATCGTTTAAAAAATTGAATTCAATACATTCATTTCTTTATTTCCACTACAGAAATAGAAAGACTGGGTTGAATATCATAGAACAGTATCTAAAATGGCCGAGCAAAGTGGACTTGCTGCCTCATCAGGTGAGTTATTAATTTTCAAAGACAGACATTTGCTGTAAAAAAAAGGTGGAGTAAGCAATTGATTAAGTGTTTTTTATCTCGAAAAGGGACACGGCGGTGGGCGGCCTTTTTATTTTTGTTTTTTCACCCTTTTGTGATCCCACGTCTCCCATCTTTTTCGCTTTCTATTTTTGCTTTGGTGGTGGTGCGGGAGGTTCTGACCACAACATTGCCAGGATCAATGTAGCAGCCTCTGCTTCTTGTGTTTGTGCGGGATGTGGCCAACATTTTTATTTAGGCCTCTGAGGTGGTGCGCTTTTATTAAAGGTTTTGGCCATGCGTGCGACATTTTTTTTTTCAAATTTGTAAATAAAACTGATATGCGCGGTGTTTCCCAGACACATGGCACATCTGGGAAACATTTTATTAATTTTGTGTAGCCTTACTTCAGAATGATTAATGACCCAAAACCAGCCTGTCAAAGATCTTGCTTTTACTTTTAATATGCATTGCCAGTGATTGATTCTGTTTATTAATCTGTTAACATATTATGACAACGTAATCAATTTAATTATACTGTGGGTGTATATATATTTTAAGCCATTAACAATGGGGAATCATTACTCAATGCACGGGGCAATAGACCCGGATCTTTACCTGCCGAACGTCGACAAATGTCACCAATTATGACGCTGCAACGCAAATGTCATAATCGGTGACATACATCTAAGTTCAAATTTGAGCAGGTGTAAGATGCGCGGCTGATGACCGTACTCAGTGCAACTCAGTCGCTCATCTTATTGATTGGCAGCTGTCAACCGAGTTGGCATGTTGAATAAGGTGAGTGCGTAATGTGACCGGGATACGTGCCAGATGCACGGAACAACCACCGCGCCCCTGGATTATAATCCGGTGGCGAGGTGCGACTTCCGTGAAAATACTCGTTGATGGTGACCCAGTTGGCCGACCAAGATCTCCATTCGGAATCTCGGTGAACGGCGCAACTTGGCGCGACATGCGTGGTTATGGCACGGTATAAGATGGCGTGCTTCCGCTCGCACCCCACTCGGGTAATTGAGTAAAAACCATAGTGTATCATGTACCAATTGTACTGAATAAACACAGGAAAGTTCTAGTTAACCAAAGTGAGATTGTTATATGTCATCTTTGGAGCCCGAATTCTACATATAAAAGTGAGGAGCTTGCCAGGACGATCCGATGATCGCAAGCGGACCCTGGAAAAAGAAAGGTCAGTAAAAACCAGGACTGACCGGGAGTAATGGCTGACCAATGGCTGAGGAAGCCCGCGCAGCAAGAGCAGCCGCGCTAGAACGGGCAATACAAAGGGCAGAGCTACTGGCCCTGGTAAACAAGATTCCGGATAAAGCAGAGGTAGAATGCAACGCGCAACCACCGTTACACATATTCCGACCGCTACCTAACGAAGATCGGGAAGAAGCGGAGTTCTTCCAGAACGACCAACACAAAGCAATCATTGTCGACGAAAATCCAGAAGGTGATCAACAACCATTCGCAATGGAGCAGGGAGCAATGGAACGCATGATCCAAAGTATTAATCAGCAGACAATTAATCTAGCTGACCAAAACCTATTAGCCACGTATGCGGTGATAATTGGCAGATGCGATGGCTGGGTGGCTGATGCAATCCGCACCTGGATTGACGAAGTAGGACTTTGGGAGGGTCTAGGGGAACCCGGGAAGATTAAGGTAGCGCGACGAACAGCAGCGGGAGCATTTAGAAGACTTTATAACCACCTATCGACCGGACGGTTGGGTCGACGGCGGTGCCCCATGGGACGCCAACAACACTCCACGGGCATTGGTGATAGAACACATGACTCAGGCGTTCCTGAGCGTGGATGAAAAAGAATACATGAGGGGAAGACTAGATACCATCAAACAAGCTTCTGACACCATCCAGAATTACAATTGTAGGTTCCGGGCCATTGCGAACGTAGCATACCCTAAGCAGCCAAACGGACAGCGGGATACGGAAGCCGTGAAGACGGTACTAAGCCGCTGCGCCAAAGGGATATACCTCACCCAACACGCGAAAAAGATCGTAGATAAACACCCCCCGTTCACAAACATTGGGGAAGCCATGAGGTTCACGGTACGACTGGGAGGTGCCCAGGAAAGGTTTGACCGTTTGGGAAGGACGAGCCGACTGGAGGAGCCAATGGAGGTGGGAATGGTTGACCTTCATTGAGCAACGTAGGAGGAAGAGGTAGTCCCGGCCATCACCTTGGATGTGGGTGCAGGAAAACACATTGACGCGTTGGTCAAGGCGTTGGGAACACATGGTAACTTGTTAGCTGATAACACGGGAACCATGCGAGCAGACGCCACGGCAGCGCTGAATGCAGCATCTATCGCCTTGGTAACTTCAGCGGGAGGGAAGAATCTTGGTTATGTAAAGAACGGAGACCCTAAGAAGAGAGGGAGACCAAGGGAACGACTTCCGGATCAGAACGAACAGGGAGACTGGCTGTGCTATTGCTGCAAGACGTACGAACATGTCGCGATGCATTGCGAAGCGCCCAAGCCGTCAAACTGGCCTGCCGTGGAGAAGAGGTCCCACCTACCCGGCTGGACAAGGACAGGGGGGACCAACGCATGGGATTACGGTGCGGGGATGATTTCATTGCACTGATCTACAGGGAGCCCAAATCTCTTTGATGGATTACGCGGCATATCGTGGGATTCAAAACTCGGCCCGAAAGGTATACCCCTTGCAAGCTATGCATGTGCAACCACATTCGGTAACCGGAAACACCCTTGTGGTTGTGGGGAAAGGAGTGATCACAGTTAACGGATTACCCCCTCAAAGGTACATGGTAGTACGTAATCCCCCCTGCCCAATAGTATTAGGAGCGGATTTCTGTGAGAAATACAAGGTAACACTGGACTTTGTGAAGAAAACGGCCCAGGTCGATGGACATGAACTATATGCTAGAACAATGCGACCTCAGCCGTCTGTGTTATCGGTATCAACAGAATACGCTGACCTAATGGCTAAGTTTCCAAAAATGTTTAGTGGAGGAGGGTTGCTGGGAAGAGCAGTAGGCGTGCAAATGCAAATCGAAACAGAAGGACGACCAATACGGCAGCGGCCGTATCGTCTCCCAATGACAAAGCGAGCTGCTGTGGAGACGCAGATAGTAAAGCTACTGAAAGAAGGTGTAATACTACATTTCATGAGCAATTGGGTGGCCCCGGTAGTAGTCGTCCCTAAAAAGGACGGCATGTATCGGTTGTGCATTGACTTTCGCCGTTTAAACCTGGTTACCGTCAATAACTCCCATCCGCTACCTAACATTAGAGACATCTTCGATCATTTGCAAGGAGCGTCTTACTTCAGCCTCTTGGATCTGGTGAGCGGCTACCACCAGATTGAGATGCACCCGGACAGTTGCCACAAGACAGCTTATTGCGTGCCACCTGGGATTATTTGAATATGTGTGAATGCCTTTTGGGTTGGCTAACACACCTTCAATGTTCCAGCGATACATGAATAACGTGCTCAAAGGACTTATTGGGAAGGGTTGCTTTGTCTACCTTGATGACATAGTAATTTACGGAAGGACCAAAGAGGAACATGATACCAGAACAATGAGGAAGTCGAAATAGAAATAATGGGAGAACAACCCCAACTGGAAGAGGCAAATCATCTCGGCGCAGAAGCGGTTGACGCGGCCGGAGCAGCGACGGAGCCAGACCAAAAACAAGACCAGGAGGCCCAGATCGGTCACCAAGTTGTAGTACAAAACGCGGCGGAAAATACTGATCAAGGAGATATGGCCGTTGATGCACCTGAAGGTGCACCTGAAAACATGCCAGGAGCTGCCATACCAAACCCGGTGACCGTTGAACAATCTGGGGCAGTACGATCGGTAAATGGCGCAGAAAGCGCCAATCCTGACCGGGTAACCGCCCTAGATGAAAAATCGGGGGTGGTACAACCCATGGACGACGCAGTAGTTACACAAAGGACGGGAGCGACAGCGCCACCGTCGCCACCCCTACATAACTACAACCTCCGACTGCGACCGGACAGACAAACCTCAACCAGCTTCGAGATAGACAACCAACTAGCTAAGCTATCACGAAACGTAAGAAGGAGACACTCTAAGCAACGCCGCCTGGAATGAATAGAACAGGACGACGAAGCCCACGGTGAAGAGAAGAGAAAGAAGTTGGTATATTATTTCTACGCGACTTAAGAATAACACACCAAAATGAAGCTGCCAGTCGTCGTCATATTGTTTCTGATGGCAATGGCGTCCGCCAACGAGGTGAGTGTAAACTCATTGACCAATGGTTTGCACATCACGAAGACGGACACGGTGGATCTAATCGATGGCTATTTGAGAGTCGTGATTGTATTGAAGGATCACAACTTTGAAGGCTTTCTAGAGAAAGAAGCGTTGCAGATAGACGAATTAGCCAGGTTCGTGGCAGACCACATGGAAACTATTAGGCCAATTCCACCATTAGTAAAGGACCATCTATTGATGAGGGTGAGATGGCTGCACGAAATCTGGAAAAATGAAAGGAGGCAGGACAGGCATAGACGCAGCTTGTTCAACGCGGGAGGATGGTTGCTGGGGAAGATGTTTGGAATCGCCACATCGGGGGAAATCGAGTCGAGGTGTTAAAGCACGACACCGCGACCCTAGCCTCCTCTGTCAATCAAATGATAACTGAGGCTAATGAAACCAGACAGTACCTCCGGGACCACTCTCGCGCGATTAACGTTTTGCAGACAGCAATTACGAAACTGTACAAGAACCAGAACAATGTCTCGGTGAACTTGCACGCGGTAGAAAAAACGGTGTTATTAACGGACTTGGTGACTACAATGGAACAATGTCACCAGGTCAAGCTTGAACATGGGCAGTTTCAGCGCGAACAGAGGACGTTTAACAGAAAGTATCATGCCAAGAACGACGCTGGAGGGTGTTAGAACCGAGATGGAGAACACAGGACACAATCCGGCGCCGTTGGAATGGTACTATGAACACTGCTTGGTTAGACCGTTGTGGGAAACCGAAGACGGAATGTCCTACATCGTGGAACTCCAGATGACATGCGATCGAGTCACGGGATACCACCTGCAGACATTCCGGTGGTGAGGTGCGACTTCCGTGAAAATACTTGTTGACCGTGACCCAGTTGGCCGGCCAAGATCTCCATTTGGAATCTCCGTGAACGGCACAACTTGGCGCGACATGAGTGGGCACGGCACGGTATAAAATGGTGTGCTTCCGCTCGCACCACACTCGGGAAATTGAGTTAAAACCATAGTGTATCATGTACCAATTGTACTGAATAAACACAGGAAAGTTCTTGTTAACCAAAGTGAGATTGTTATATGTCGTCTTTGGAGCCCGAATTCTACATAGGTGCTTTCAAGGTTATGGTCCTGGGTCATGGTAAATTACAGATCTCTATATTTTGTTGCAATAATATATCTGCGATTATTGCTACCTGTACAATGATCTACACACCTGTGCCAATTTCTTAAAACTAAATTATTATTTTTTTAAATTAAAATTCGGTGAAATATTTATCAAAGAGGGGTGGTCTGAATGAAATATATGGCAAAATATGCATCAAATAGGTCATCATATAATGCAGGTAAGGGGAGACGAGCTGTGCAATTACTGTCCAGAATGTTTTGATTAAGAACAGCTCAACTGCTCCCAATAAATACTGTCACACCATTTCGTCCCCATCTTCAATCACAGAGTCAGTCATTATCAGGTCATTCATATTTCTTACTTGAAAATATCACATTAAGCAATGCCATTTTAACAACAGGCAAGAAGCATCTGCTGATTAAAGTAGATGTAAGTCAAGAGGCAAATACGTATGGTGTGCATGTCCCAGCTGCCCGTACAGAATTCATTTACGATCTAAAGGAGGAATATGAGATGGGTCTGATAAACGTAAGCCAAATATGAATTACTTATATCATGTATTCAGATCAGTGTTATCCTTGAGCAGCAATATTTATATTTAATCTGCACTTATTCAGAGTATTAGGCCACAATGTTGAATTGTAGTATAACATGTATTTGTTAGAACACCACGACAGGTTAATCCACTGTGAATACTGCATTGCTCACACGTGCTGATACATAATTCTATATTTGATACTTGCAGATGTATACCATGTTTGAGGCTGATAAAGGTAAGGCCTGCATCATATCAGTGCCGAAGCATGACGACCCTAAGCTACCAGATTTATCGGCTGGTTATCAAGTTGACGAGAATAAACTCATGCAACTCTGGCATCAGATGGGATTCAAAGTGTACACACCAAATGATAGACACAATCTAACCGCTCAGGTAATGGTATAAACGAATGAATATTTTCCTGTATAATAAATGAAAGCCATAACACGTCAACAAGCTATTGCAGACTCTGGATTGTCTCCGGGAACTTATAACCGATATATTCAGGTCAAATTAGGGACAGTATGAACTGAAAATATGAGGTGATTTAACTATAATAATCATGTTTAGGCTATAGAGCAGAGGCTGAAGGGCCAGAGCTTAGCTATGCTGGAGGGAAATTCACTTTTAAATTAGACCTTTAAAACTTAACTATGATAGCTTAGTCCATATGCTCAACATTTCACGCGAGGTCACATGACTATGAAAGTGTTTTTTATATGGCAATGCATCGCCACGTTTTATCCGCTACTCTGAACATAGTGCGTTTGCCGCGCCTCAAATAACATTAGAATCATAGACACTTAGGCAGCATAGAATAAATAAACTGCTTCTCAAGCCCGCCCGCATTGACCTAAAAACCCGTATACCACATCGTTATTGTTGTTTAAAAATAATTAAAAACAAAGTGTACCTGCCGCACCCTCCTTCTTAGTAATAAAACCTGCCGCACCACCATTTTTCGCAGGAAAAAAAAGAAAACAAATATAGTAAAAAAGGGGATATCGGGTCACAGTTGGGCTTTGTTTGTCACAGAGTGAGAGTCAGTGTCCTAGTCACTCAATGCAGAGCAGTTGGTCGGTAGGTCATTAAATCATACTCTATCCTGAGCTGTCCTCTGACTCTGCTTGCTAGATAGGGTTGTTTCTAATTTGCAAGAAGTACCCGATATATCACATACGTTACCCATTCTGTCATCAAGAACTGTGTCTTGGTATTTAATATATGACATAGACTATCATTTCAGTGTAATTTTTCTCGCCAATTGCCCCATGATGCTTGAAATATATTGGATTTGCCGTCACATTTGAAAAGAAAATGGGAAAAATGCCACAGGCCCTCTGTGCTGGTCCTTTAAAAAGCATGTTGCACCAACAATGTTCTTGTGTAAAAAAACAACTGCCACACCCTCCTTCTCAGAAATAATTAACAAAACATTGCCGGCAGGACCCTCCCAAGAAATAAATAAAATGAAACTTGCCCTGCCATCCGCACCCATCACTCCACCAAAAAAACCCTGAGAAATATTTTGTTTATGACGTCTTATGTGTTTCGTTGTAATGGTCAATGTAATGGTTATCTCTGCACTTGAAAGGGAAAAGTGATGATAGCATCTCTTTTTCAATGCAAAAAATATAATGTGTGCTTTTACAGGCGATCTAGATAGGGAAGTATTAAACATGAAAGTTATTCTTCAGAAAACTCAAACCAGAACAATAGCGATTAAATAGTTTATATTGCCGGATCATCAACGATTTTATAACCAGTACATGCAACATGATTTTACTATGAACTAAAAATGCATGGGACATATATGCATGAGACTTTATGCATACATTAAATTTATGTTTGTTCACATCACTTCATCTTGTTTCAGTCAATCGTGGAATGCATTGAGGAGTTTTCCTCATCTTTAACAGTTGACGATCAGATGGCGGTGTTGTGTATTCTCTCTCATGGGGTGAAAAGAGGCATATTTGGTAAGGATGGCAAAGTCATTGAGGAAGAAACCATTGAAGAATGCCTCAACAACATCAATTGTCCTCAGATGAAAGGGAAACCTAAAGTAGTCTTGATTCAGGCTTGTCAAGATGGTGAGTAATAGTTAAAATACACAGGGCGTTGTCTAGAGTACAGGTGCAAATTAATGTTTCAATTAACGGGGCCCGTTTACATTGGGCAAGACAAATTAAAAAGCTATACTGAGAATTAGCAATGTATCACAAGGCCAAATATCAGATCAAACCCTTTGGGACTTCGTAAATAACAGTGATAAATACTTTCTAGTCCTTCAAGTTATGCTTTTCACTTTGGAAAATAGGATACTATATATATAAACATTTCCGCATGCCTGCGTTTACAATTAGATTACAACCGGTGCCCAAATACAAATATCTTATTTGCAATATGCAGATAAATTCTTACTCTCAATTCAATTGGGACATCCTTCATTTTGCGTCTCCAATTTATAAAAATATTATATATAAAGTACATTTGGCCTTGGTAATTGTGCTTGATTCCTTTATTAATGTGTATTTTGATTAATTTTATGCTGTAGAGAGGACTGAAGGTTTGACTTTTGTGTCTTCCACACTTAAAAGGAAAGGTTAGTAGACTCAGGCATATATTAAAAATATATAACTTTACTAGCCACTATTTGCCCTTCGTCTAATACAATTTCTATACATATGTGTTTCCATTGCGTTTTAGAAGCTGGTAAATTGAGCACCTCAGATTTTTTGTTTTGCTGGCCAACAATTTCAGGTAAAATTCTCGTTTATTTGTATACGTAGTTACACACAATTTGAGAAGGAACAGGAAGATTAGCGTCATCGCACTGATATTATTACTCATAATTCAGGGGACCAGAGCTATGTGTATCCCAGTACGGGAAGTGTTTTTGTAAAGGCCTTTTTAGACACATTAACAGCAAGCGGCAGTTCTGAGGAGGAAGTGTCGGCAATTTTGAGAAAGGTGTGTTGTGCTTGTAGCAATGATTAAGTAAATTATGTGGGTTGGCATTATGAGGATAATTAAGTGGGCTATGTTTAACTATGTTCACATTATTTGCACAGGTGAACCAACAGGTTGCTGATAGAATCATCAAACTATCAAAGACAGACAGGACCTTCCAAATGTCTAACTTTAGGGATTCATTGAGGGCCAAACTTTATTTTCTTTCATCATCTAAATTAAAAAGTAGGTTTATGGAATATCTACAATAAGGTTTAGAATATATGATAATTTTCAACAAATACCAAGTCGGATATTTTATAATGAAATGAATAGGATAATGCGTCATAATAAGTTGAGCCTTAGTCTCTTCTTATATTACAGATCCCACCATGTACAAACCACAAAGTTTGAATGCTGTGCCTGATGACATCCTACTTGGAATGGACGCTGGCAAGGTGGTTGAAGAAATAAAGGATATGTTACCACTAACCGATAGACAAATTGGTGACTTGAGAAGGCTGCCTGAAAAGAAAAAAGCAAGACAGCTTATCAACATTTTAAAAGAACACCATGATGCCACCAGAGCTCACACATCATTGTGTGAATGCTTAAGAAAAACCAGGCAGACTGGTATCATAAATGAAATGGATATCTTAAAACCATATATAAATGGTGCGATTAAACAGTTTACAAAACAGTTCTTATCTGAATGACAATAAATAATCTGATTAACATCAATACAATACAATGTTCTAAATTTCAGAAATGGTGGCCAGTCATCCAATGAAGAAGTACAGAAGGGAACTTATCAAACACCATTTGAGGGAGATGTCAATCAAAAACCGCGAACTCACTGAAAAGTTCAGTTCACAACCTAGTGGTGTTTTCTATGTTCAATTGAAGACTGCAACACAATCAACTGATGAAATCAATGAAGATTATATTAAAAGAACCGCGACGAGCTTTGCGGATGAACATAGCTTGAACCTAGCAAATTTGCTATCCCCCACTGAGACTCCTACCAACAATACTAGGAGATATTTATTACTAGGAGCTGCAGGAACTGGAAAAAGCACAGTGACTCAAACCATCTGTAACAAGTGGGGCAACAGGGAGCTATGCTATAATGATTTTAATTTGGTATTTCATCTTCAATGCAGAGATCTACATCTACGAATAACTAATAACAAAAATGTGAATTTTCTGGACATGTTACTGAAGGAACACTGCAGAGATATAGCGAACAGTGGAGACATTTTAAATTATATCTCAGAGCAGCAGGAGAATGTCCTGATAATAGTGGATAGTTTGGATGAGCTGACAGGATGGGAAGAAGTATACAGCCTGCCAGATAGAAACCGCAATGTAGTAAGCAGTTTGATAACTATGGCTGAAATACCCCATATATTCTACTCTCTATTTCAAGGCAAGTTGTTGCCTAAAACGACTGTCTTGATAACTGCCAGACCCATTAAAGTCATCAACAAAAGTTGGTTTGCTGCTACTTATGTGGCATTAGGATTTGACAAGAGTGCCATAGATAGCTGCCTGTTTGCTGTTTGTGAATATGACAGAAAGATTCATGATAAACTAATGTCATACTTGGTGCAAAAATCTGCCTTGTACTCGCACTGTGTAGTACCTTTTAGTTGTGTCTTGATTGGGTCAATTCTGGCAGAGGACTTTAAGAAAAATGTGGACGCTGCTGATATTGCAAACATAACTCAGCTGTACATTTACGCTGTCCTTGAAATCTTCTACAAAAGAGAGAAAATAGACGATTCATTAAAGGAATTTTCTTCAGATGGACAAATACAGGAAAAGTCAATATTGAAGGCCCTTGCCAATCTGGCTGCCAGTTCCTTGATTTTGAATGAAAGTTCAATAATCATTCATAGTAAAACGGAGGTGGAGAAATTTAAAATTAATGTCGATGATGGTACCACAGGAGCATTTTTAGAAATCCATGGTGGAAAAAGAACATTCCGTGGCTGTTCTTATACAGCTTCATTTTTCCACTTGACAATCCAGGAATTTTTTGCAGCGGTGCATGTCTGTCTCACCTGGAAGGAGGAATACATCAATAAACTTACAGTGGTTACTAACGATTCTAGGAGACTAGACAATGTACAAATGTTTACAGCTGGGCTGCTTGGTGATCCGGAAATATGCCACACATTTCTGAGAGCCCTTGCCGAAAATACCGAAACTGATTTTAAAAGCAAGGCATCAGAGTTCTTGCAAACTATGAAGGTAAAAAATAGTGAAAAAAATTCTTTGTCTGAATTAGGCAAATTACAAATTATCAGATGTCTGCATGAGGGCAGAATGGAAGATATGATCACAGATGTAGATGACATGATCCTTGGAGCAGAACAAGTGAATGATGCCAAAAGGGAGGTGAGAACAAACCTTGACCTGTATCGCATCCCTGGTGGTTTACTGCCCCATCACTTGGCATCAATAGGATATTACATAGCCAAGTCACAGAAAATTGAAAGTTTGGAGTAAGTTGAACGATAAATTACATTCTCACTGTGCTATGGTAGCCTAGACTATTATCATAATATGTGTCAGGTATCAGGCTTAAGTAAATATAGGCAATTTTCCAAAAGATAATCTATAGAAAATTATCGTTTGAAGATTCATACACCCAAATCATATTTCATATTGCGGTTTAAAATGTGTAAAGTATGCAAGCAGTATCCATGATTAGAAACCTTCAAACAAAAATTCAACCCCAAATTGAGCTGTTATTTCGGATACGAATTTACCAACAGGAAAACGAATATTGGATTATATGCTAAGGTGTACATCAGTACGACTTAGATTCAACATGTATTTTATTGCATGGACAGTAAATACTAAATATTGTAGCACCCCAAGTAGATTATACATACATCTGGGAACACATGTCATATGAGGTTAGCATCAGCAAATGTTCCAACTGCTGCCTTTAAAGATGCAGCTTTATGATGAAATTCCTTTTTTTCTGTTAGCATAGTTCCGGACAGGGAGAATTGGATTCACTCTCCACATTAATGATCGGGTACCTGTTATAATGACCTAATGTACAGTAATCATCCCACTAATCTACCAATCTGCACATATAGAGTGATTGATGTGTTATATTATTGTTAACATATTTCAGACTTGATTATTGTAAAATTACAAGTGTTGGACTGAGAGCTTTAACAAATGAGGTAACACAGTCTGGATCAACAAGGATCAGATCACTAAAGTAAGTACTATATTAGTTTGTGTATCCATAACAGCCATGTGAGGAAACTAATTAATGTCAACCGCACATTACTACACCGGGTTGTCAAACTGACCAATTTCATATTCAAGTGTGCCATCCAATATGTATCCTCCCAATTGCAAAGGTCTTCAAGAATCATGTTGTAAATGTGAGGTTTGACCACACCGAGTTGGTTGGACACCATTTATATTAATATTTTCCTTTGTCAAGTACATGTAAGAAATTATGTTTTTATTAGATTAGTTAGTCGTTATCGGCTTTAAAATTACCCAATCTTCGTGTGTCCACTATGGACCTAAACATGGATGCATGTTGTATGAAACTACTGTCATTAGTTACATATCAACATACATCATCTTTTGAATTTAGTGTAAGCGGGAAATTATATCCATAAACATATGAAATACAGGCATTATATAAATTATCCTCCAGTAAGCTGACTACACCAATTCTATCAAAAACATAGAGGATAGGAGCAGCAGGCACATATACCATTGCCTCCAACCAAAATTATTCAATATCAACATTTGAATATGAATTTAATTCAAGTTGGCGGGTCATTCAATCATCTACAAATTATGCAATATATGTACTGACAAGCTAAACATACACCGATCATTGGGAAAGTCAACCATTTGTCAGCTTAAAATGCATAAGCTATATTTGGCCCTACACCCCTACCTGAATTGTAGAGAATGAGCGGAGCACAGAAAACATAGGAATATTAATCATTGAAACCAGCTGGCAAATCATTTGAAAAATACATCTGATACTTCTTACGTCATTAACTATATATTAATAGTTTATATATTTTTGGAATAATCTCAAGACCATGGAGACACCAATTTTATGATGTCAGTGCTATTCATGTACCTGTACCTGTACCTGTACCTGGTTTTAGATTAGATGAGATAGGATAGTCATAATCCTAATTTGGAAAGATTACCCTTCTCAGACATATGATACCAATTTGAACTTCAATCCGGTCTGTCTTACTTGAAAGATCAATTGAGAATTGCCTAAAAGAACATAATAATTTGTGTTCTAGAAAGAATGAATGATGCATCAAAAAAAATCTAATGATACTTCCATGCTGTATACATCTCAGTCTGGACTAGATCTGATGATCATTTAGTTTCAATGACACTAAGTCTACCATAACTCCACTGAAAGCTATTTAATCATAAGATCAAGTGCTGAACCATAGACATTATTATTGGACAAGGCACATGGGTTTATTCAATAACTACTTTAACCAGATAGTAAAGCACTACTAGTAGCGCCATTGTGGATCACCTATTTTTGGATTTAAATGTTTGATTATTAATGCCATGACAATGACGTTAATCTGAAAGGACTAACATAGTAAAGGGGAAAACCAAGAAATGCAGTTCAATTCACAGGTTATGATTTAGGGAATAACTGTTTAACATGACATCATTTAGTAACTAGCCAAAACTAGTGCCGGTACATAAACATTCTGAATTTAGCCTCGAACAGACACTTTTAATTTGTTAATTTGTTCATATAGTTACAAATGAACACCTAGCATTTCTACAAAGTACTTTAAGGTATGGTGCAACCACTAGATGATATTAAAGCATGATTCATAATGAAGGAATCCAGGATTTCCAATGCACACAAGTTGGCAAGGCTTAAAAATTTATACGAGGCACAACAAGCTCAGAATTAAAATTTTGCTCAAAAACATATAAATATTTTGTAAGCAACAGAACTGTAGATCATTAAGGAAAGATATGGACAATAACTTTGTATTCCATACGATTAGTTGAAGAAATTAAGATCAAATTCCCCAATAATAGGGAATTTTTGATCAGGGAATGGACAAGGCTAAATGAGTGACTCCTTATGCTGAGTGATCCAGCAATTATGCCCGATATACTAACTAACAGAGCATCCCAAACAAACTGTTGTAAAATTACTATTGCTATAGCATATATTATTGAATAAGTCTCATAGTAGATCAATACCATGGAGACACTGATTTTACGATGCCTGTACATTTGGTGTACATGTACTCTTAAATGTTTTTAGTTTAGATCACACAGCATTGTCATCATCTTAATTTAGCAAGATCACCACTTCTCAGACTGAACAATATGTGGTATCAATTTGCATCACAATACTACCCCTGACAGTTATCAATCAGTCTGTCTGAATAATATTAAAGATTAATTAAAAGTTGCCTACAAGAGCATCAAAGTTTGCTTTCTGGTAAGAATGAATGCAACACAGAAATGTCTAATGATGATTCACTCCTGTATAAAGCTTAGTGTGGACTAGATTGCATGATCATTTAGTTTTTGTTACACTCAATCTACCATATGTTATCATCATTGAAAATAATTCTCTTCTTTAGAATAATTGTTGAACCAATAAAATTCAGTTTTTGCCATACAATGTATGCCTGTTTGATAATTATTTTAATCATGCCCAGAATACTAAATTAACAGAACATCCCAAATTATATTGTTGTTAAATTAATTGGTACTCAGATATATTAATGACTCTTTCAAATTGATAGTTCCATTTCACATTTTGCCATTTTCTACAATTGTTCTTTACCATGTGGTGATATTTGATAATCAACAGATTAAACAAATAGGCCATTTTTGAGAAAGACACATTATTCATTGTGTGGATTGTGAACATTTTAACCTCAGGCACACTTGATACATCTAAACTTATATAAACTTGTGATTAATTTCAGTCTGGGGAGCAACCAGATAGGAGATGAAGGAGCAAAGGCTATTGCAGACAACATGAAACATTGTCAACAAATGACAACTCTGAAGTAAGTATAAATCACTAGTAACTGACTGTCAGATACATTTTGAAATTAAGGCATGGGATTACCATGGCAATAACATATATTATTGAAAAGTCTCATAGTATAACAAACGCATGGAGACACTGATTTTACGATGCCTGTACATTTGGTGTACATGTACTCTTAAATGCTTTTAGTTTAGATCACACAGCATTGTCATCATCTTAATTTAGCAAGATCACCACTTCTCAGACTGAACAATATATGTTATCAATTTGCATCACAATCCTACCCCTGACAGTTATCAATCTGTCTGTCTGAATAATATTAAAGATTAATTAAAAGTTGCCTAAAAGAACATTAAAGTTTGCTTTCTGGTATGAATGAATGCAACTCAGAAACATATAATGATGATTCAATCCTGTATAAAGCTTAGTGTGGACTAGATTCCATGATGATTTAGTTTTTGTTACACTCAATCTACCATATGTTATCATCATTGAAAATAATTCTCTTCTTTAGAATAATTGTTAAACCAATAAAATTCAGTTTTTGCCATACAATATATGCCTGTTTGATAATTATTTTAATCATGCCCCGACATACTAAATTAACATAACATCCCAAATTATATTGTTGTTAAATTAATTGGTACTCAGATATATTAATGACTTTTTCAAATTGAAAGTTCCATTTCACATTTTGCCATTTTCCACAATTGTTTTTTACCATATCGTGAAATATGAAAATCTTCAATTTAATCAGTTAAAACAAATAGGCCAATTTCGAGAAAGGAACATCATTCATTTTGGGCATTATGAATATTATAATCTCAGGCAAACCTGACATATCAAAATTAATATAAATTAGTGATTAATTACAGTCTGTACAGCAACAAGATAGGACATGAAGGAGCAAAGGCTCTTGCAGACAACCTGAAACATTGCCCACAAATGACAACACTGGTGTAAGTATAAATCACTAGTAACTGACTGTCAGATACATTTCACAATTTAGGCATGGGGTTACCATGGCAATAGCATATATTATTGAAAAAGTCTCATAGTAGATCAAAACCATGGAGACACTGATTTTACGATGTATGTGCATTTGGTGTACATGTACCCTTAAATGCTTCTAGTTTATATCACACAGCATTGTCATGATCTTAATTTAGCAAGATCACCACTTCTCAGACTAAACAATATGTGGTATCAATTTGCATCACAATCCTACCCCTGACAGTTATCAATCAGTCTGTCTGAATAACATTAAAGATTATTTTAAAGTTGCCTATAAGAACATTAAAGTTTGATTTCTGGTAAGAATGAATGCAACTCAGAAACATATTATAATTATTAACTCCTGTATATAGCTTAGTGTGGACTAGATTCCATGATGATATAGTTTTTGTTACACTCAATCTACCATATGTTATCATCATTGAAAATAATTCTCTTCTTTAGAATAATTGTTGAACCAATAAAATTCAGTTTTTGCCATACAATGTATGCCTGTTTGATAATTATTTTAATCATGCCCAGAATACTAAATTAACAGAACATCCCAAGTTATACTGTTGTTAAATTAATTGGTACTCAGTTACATTGAAGACTCTTTCTAATTGATAGTTCCATTTCACATTTTGCCATTTCCTACAATTGTTTTTTACCATGTGGTGATATATGATAATGGACAGATTAATCAGTTTAAACAAATAGACCAATTTCGAAAAAGACACATTATTCATTGTGTGGATTGTGAACATTATAACCTCAGGCACACCTGATACATTTAAACTAATATAAACTTGTGATTAATTACAGCCTGATCTACAACCAGATAGGAGATGAAGGAGCAAAGGCTCTTGCTGACAACCTGACACATTGTCCACAAATGACAGGACTGTAGTAAGTATAAATCACTACTAACTGACTGTCAGATACATTTCCAAATTTAGGCATGGAATTACCATGGC
>JAXGGS010021340.1:0-25389 GCA_035585475.1 Armandia brevis | reverse complement strand
TCATTATTGATTCATCATGTTTTATAATGTACATTCTCTATTTCAGACGATCCCGAGCCGCCTCTAGACGCCGCGCCCCGTGGATCCCAGGGTGAGTACAATAGCTTATACCGTTTAATCGAGTTTCTCAAATAATGCATGTATTAAGCATGTTCTCTCTAATTTGCAGACGACAGTGATGCCAAGGGGATCCAGGAATCCGACACACCAGGCGATGAGATAGCTGCGCAAGACAGGGGTGAGTGAATATACGATATAACAGGCGATGTTTAATGTGCGGGTTTTCATCTATTAACTGTTTTATTTCATTTCCAGACGATGTCTTTGTGAAACGCGAGGAGGAAGAGATTGAACCGCCAGCTGCTGAGGAGAGCCGTAAGTTACATAACTTTTAACTTGTAACGTTTATATTTCACCAGATGACATGTGACATCATAATTAATCATTTCCCTTTGTTTTTCAGACGACAACGACGCTGAGGACGATGCGGGTACTGCGGAATATACTAGTAAGTATAGGAGTTACACGTGACACGTGTTATCAGATTGATATAAATATATCTATGTTTTAATCTTTGTTATTTCAGCTGATTCGGACAATAGTGTGACGGAGAAACTCGCCGGTGAGTACGACAAATTAGATCGTTACAGCGTCATATCTCAATCACCTGTCTTTGTTTTAATGCGTGTATTAAGCATGTTCTCTTTAATTTGCAGACGACAGTGATGCTGCGGGGATCCAGGAATCCGACACACCAGGCGATGAGATAGCTGCGCGAGACAAGGGTGAGTGAATATACGATATAACGGGCGATGTTTAATGTGCGCGTTTTCTTCAATTCACTGTTTTATTTCATTTCCAGGCGATGTCTTTGTGAAACGCGAGAAGGAGGAGATTGAACAAGTCGCTGCTGAGGAGAGCCGTAAGTTACATAACTTTTCACTTGTAACGTTAATATTTTACCAGATGACATCTGCATATGTATATATATTTATATATATAATATATATATTCTTACAGCCGCCGATGATGATGACGACGACGACGGCTGGGATACAGGTAAATTCATTTTATTTATAACATATCGATATCCCCTCATTTATAACGTTTCCACTAATGAATTATCACGTGCATTCTCTTTTTCAGCCGATTCCGGGCCGCCCCTAGAGGCCGCGCTTCGTGAACCAGCCGGTGAGTACGATAGTTTATACATTTTTTCTCGAATTTTCGATTCATCACCATTACATATTAACCTACTATCCGACTAATGATTTATCACGTTTTCAGCCGATTCCGGGCCGCCCCTAGAGGCCGCGCTTCGTGAATCAGCCGGTGAGTACGATAGTTTATACATTATCGATTCATCACGTTTTCATATTAGCCGACTAATGATTTATCATTCTCTCTTTTTCAGCCGATTCCGGGCCCCCCCTCGAAGCCGCTGCTCGGCCGAGCGGGAGCCCCCCGTGCCGCCCCCCATGCCGCCCCCCGTGCCGCCCCCCGCCGCGCCTCGGGCGTCGCCCGAGCGCGAGGACCCCGCTCCTAGGAGGAGGGGGAGGAAGGTGTGGAAGCTCCCCGCTCGCAGCAAGCTCCCGCGCGCTAAGGCCGCTACCTCTCCGTATTACCGTAAAAAGTGATTCGTTTTTGCTCTTGTAATGCGATGTATTTTGATATAAAACGCTGCTGAATAAAATTACTCTTCGATATAAAACGACTCGCTGAATAAAACGACTCTTTGATATATAACGATGCTGAATTAAACGATTTTGATATAAAACGATGCTGAATTAAACGACTCCTCGATATAAAACGACTCCTCGATATAAAACGATGTTGAATAAAACGATGCCGAAAGTGTCTTTCAAATATTTATTTATGCGTAACCGTCACCGATAAAATAATGTGATACAGATGACTATGTCATGATTTAAATCGCACCATTACCAATAAATCAAATATAGATGAACCATTGCTGATATATATATAATATAAAAAGTACACCATTACCAATACAGCTAACATTTATAGATGAATCATTAAGCTAACATTTATAGATGAATCATTAAGTTAACATTGATAGATGAATCATTAAGCTAACATTTATAGGCAAATCATTAAGCTAAATTATTTGATAAGAATAGTGCATCATTACTGGTCGACGGGAAACTCTAAAAATGCCTCGTACTGAGCCTGGGTTAGCCGACAGTAGCCACCACGTCTCCTGATATAAAGAGAAGGGAAATACTTCATCTGTACGCGGTGGTCCCCATCGATGTACATGTGCAGGCTGGGAAACTTCGGTTCCTCTCCTTCCGGGGTTCCCCCTTGTTTACGCCTAACTTCTCTCTCCAACAGCTGGCGACGTTTAATTTTAATCTCTTCAAAGATCTTAACCAGCGATTGGGCCATACCTTGAAGCTCCAGGATGAAGTCCTTGGTGACAGGAACCAGCATTCGTGTCAGCACACCCCCGGCTAGGTCGTCTTCATGCAGATTTTTCACCTGTAGGATGTAGTAATTGTCCCCTTCTTGTACGAGGAACTTAGACGTGATCGGGGAGCCTAGATCGTACACAGGTTCTCCGGCTTGATTCAGGTAACAGATTCGGTCATCTTCGAGGTAGTGAACTTTTGTAGAGGACATGATTTCACCAAAACCCGTTCCTTCAGGCCATCTCCTAGCAAAGGCTCTCAGGGTGAGACGCAGATTATGCCTCGCCGCCTTTGGGACCGGGGCTTCTAATCCCTCAGACGGGGCATTGTCCTCCTCCTCAGCGCTCCGTTTCACGCGCACGATGTCAAATATTAACTTCTCTTCTCGTGGTCTCGGGGCGGCGGCTCCCTCTGGTTTAATTGATGCCATGTTCAGCGTATTGTAATCTGTAAATTGTGTGTGCGTGTCCGTTAGAGGGGGTCAATTATATACCGTTAATACCAGGGTCAAGGGAAGGGCAAGGCTTATCACCTTATTGAAGGTTGGGATAATGCCCATCATTCAAGGTCAGTGAGGGGTGAATTAGGTAGCCATGTTTGTTTACATCATATCAATCATAATATTGAACTCAAACTGATCAGAACCATGGAAAAACAGGAAACCTTGAGGCAACTTTTAGAGGAGGTTTGTTTTATTTGCTGATTTATTCTATTGAATTATTTTGTCAAATATAAAATTGGTGATTTTCACCCGCAGGGGAGGGATAGCGGGGCAAAGGATCCACCCGATGAGATCACTCAGCTCTTAGAAGAGCAAAACATTGTTGTACGTATCTGTCTATTGTTTCTTTTCAACCTAAATTGTATAGAGAGAGAGAGAGATTAATTGTCTTATATCATAGGTTCAAGCGGCATATTCGGCGGGATTGAATGAGAGCATTCATGTATCGACCGATCAGAGTGCTAATATTTTACAGGTGACCTATATATTCACTGCTGATTCCAATAAGAAAGCATATATAGAGATTTATATATATATATGTATATATATATATTTTCAGAATCATTTGTCTTATGGGATCCTCTGTATGGTGTGCAAAGAGGTGCTCACCACGGATCAGCATATCTGTCCCATGGCACAGGTTGGTCTCATCCTAGTTACTGAAATAATGTGTTATAACCTTATCTAATCAAACTGTAATGCGTTTAGGAATATCAACCCTATACGGTACATGGAGTCGTCTGCACCGCATGTCGTATGTTCTTCCCGCAGTACCAGCACATTTGTGGAAATCATAAGGAGATGGGCGTCAGGTTAGGATCTGCCAAATACAGCATTCTCTAACAGATCCATATAAATACACTGTTATTGATGTTCTCTCAAATCTTATTGTTTGTATTAGATTTAATAAAAGCGGACCAACCCATTTGAAATACAAGTGCCATTCTTGTTCACCCACTGCTAAGCGTTATTCAAATAAAGCTGAATTATATAGTCATCAAAAGTTACATCATAACAGGCAACCATCTAAAAAAAAGAGACAAGTATCAGAACCCTTACCCATTATTACCTTTGAAGATACTGTAGTATGGGACAATAACCCCACTAGTAGAAGTATAGTCACAGACAATCACAACATGCTTGAATACAGTAGTATGGATTTACACACACCAGAAAACAGTAGTATTATCTCACACATGCCCCTTATACTAGGCAACAGTAGTATTGTATCAGATACTCCATCAGTGTCAAAAGGGAGAAGTAGTTATGCAACAGAGCAATATGGGGGAGGGGATACTACGCCCAAAGTTAAACAATTCAAATGTCATCAATGTCAACAAACATTTCCCAATAGACAAGCCCTATTCAAACATAAGATGAATGTCCACGCCATACAACCACAAACTCTAGATCCATGGACCCAGGCAGGGATTACCCCTCCTTGGGAGAATGACCCTCAATTAAAGGAAACATATTTCAATAATGCTCAGAGTATTTTAAAGGAAAATAATTATGGTCAAAGTAACCAAGAGGTCATATCTGAATATAATTTTCCTACAGCCGATTTACCTTTAGGAGTACAAGACATTGTAGACAGATCTAGGCAAGTTTACAAAAGGGAACAATACGCATCCATTTTTCAAATCAGTTTGGGATTTATCTATAAGAACAAGGAGGTGATGAGATATTTCAGCCCATACGACTCTTTGATTAGTCGAAGAGTCTCTGACAATAACTCATTTGAAGGTTTGGTAAGAGCTATTAAGAAAGCTAATTTAGCCGAGAAAGTTCGAACCCCCTTACCTAACTCTTCGTCTAAGGTGATATTAATTACCAATATTGTGGTGAGGATATTCAGGACATCCTTTCCTATTGGACGGGGTATTCTTCCTGATTTTCTAAAAGCAAGGAAATGTCTGGTCGGTTAAGATGTAGATCAAGGTGGGGTTCTCTACAAAGACAATTTATGTCTTTTAAGAGCAATTGGATTTCATAAGCTGGGATGTTGGCGTGGGTTATCAAAAATCACCCAGAGGTTATATAAAGAGCTCAGGCTTTTTCTCGCCGCTCGGGGTGAACATATACCTAATAAACCAAAGCAGTTTAAAGGTGTTTCCCTCGACCAAATACCTCTTATAGAGGATTGTTTTCAGCTGGGTATTTATGTTTATACTTCTTGCGCTGATCAGCATAAAAAGGTTATACCAGTTTATCGTTCAACTACCCAATATAAAGATAAAATGTACCTCAACCTGTACAAATCCCACTTCTCATACGTGAAGAATTTTATGGTGTTTGCCTCGGTATACAAATGTCCTCGCTGCGAAAGATTATTTAATCACCAGGGTAATTGGAAACAACACTTGAATTCACACTGCTCAAATGTGACTTCTTTTAGATTTCCTGGTGGATTTTTTAAAAGGCAATTAAATTTGTTTGAGCGATTAGAACAGCATGGGATAAAACTCAAATGTGCTGAAGATCGATTTCAACCTTACATGATCGTTTGGGACATTGAAACAATTTTAGAGAAATCACAAGTTAAGAATGGTGAAAAGCTGGTTTGGATCAGCAGGCACAAAGCTGTGTCCATTGCTGTCGCTTCTAATATTCCTGACTGCAATCGGACAGAATGTTTTGTTAACCCGGACGAAGATACTCTGATCAAAGATATGTTGTCTTGTATGGGGGTTATGCAATCTAAGGCTGAACAAATTTTGAGATCAAAATTGACTAATTTATTCACAGAGATAGAGGATTTGCAGAGTAGATGGCAGTCTTTTGAAGACTACGAGAGTGAAGATGAGGAAAATACCATTCATTTCAGGCGGGGGTGCTCTGACAAAATGATTGATAAACTCAGAGAAGATTTAAACAAATTTGTCACTCAAATCCCGGTTATAGGCTACAATTCTGGCTCTTTCGATTTAAATGTCTGTCTCCCTACCCTTGTTAAACAATTACTAGATTCTAAAGGAGAAAATCTATCCGTGATTAAGAAAACCAACCAATTCCTTATTTTATCTACCAATAAATTCAGGTTCTTGGATCTGACAAATTATCTGGCTGGTAAACCCTCTCTGAGTAATTTTTTAAAATCTTTTAAAATTGAGTCTAGCAAAGGTGAAATGTTTTATGAGTGGTTGGACCACACTGACAAACTGGACTATGATAGACTACCACCCTATAATGCGTTCCACAGTAGCATCAAGCGTGGCAATACTTTAGAACTTACAGAGAATGGGGATTTTGACTCAAATCTAGGTCGTGTGAGGTATGAGGGGTTGTTGAAACTCTGGCGGGATCAAGGCATGAAAACTGTTAGATGCTTCATCAGATATTACAATAGATTGGACACCGATATCACTTTAGAAGGTGCTCAAAAAATGTGGCAGTTATATAAAAGAATGAACATTGATGTATACACCGATGGACTCAGTGTTGCCTCAATTGCTCGGGCTCTTCTCTATAGAGTAGCCTCCGAGCAAAATGTTAGATTTTCTATCTTCGGATCTACACATGCTGATTTATATCATCTCTTTACCATGCACAGCGTTGGAGGACCTTCTTTAATCTGGAGGAGATATGCTCACACAAATTTGACCTACATACGGGAGAACCCGAGCAAGCTGTGTAAAAGCGTGACTGGATTTGACATGAACAGTTTGTACGTTTATTGCCTGTCACGTGACTGTTTACCTACCGGTATATTTTCGAGAAGAAGGAGAGAAAATAACTTTGTATCAGAAACGCCGATTGAGTTAATATCTCAGTATCTTTGGCTTGACATCCTATCGGAACTCGATAGGCTCCCTATCAAACATGATTTAAACTGCTGCACCCCACTTGTCATTGGTCCATTTTATCCAGACGGTTGGTTAGAGAATGATAAGGTTATATTTGAGTTCAATTCGAGTTTCCATCATGGTGATGAGCGATTGGTTACGAAAAAGTGGACCGATAAACAAAAGAAAAGTCATAAGGTTCGGTTTGAACGCACCAGATTACGTAGGGAGCTGCTTCAGCGGGCTGGATACAAAGTCATTGATATATGGTCTTTAGACTTTAAGCCATATCAGATGGGTTTAAGCCCTCAGAGGATTAATGCTATCAAAGGGAAATATGTACCACCCTTCAGCAAGTCAAACCCGGGTCCTACAACTGAGCATCAGTTGTTAGATGCTGTAAAGAACAATTGTATGAGAGCAGCAGCCTTTGAGGTAGATATACATGTTCCAGATTGTCTGCGTAGTACTTTCAGCGAAATGTGCCCTTTATTTGTTACGTGTAGTGTGTCGTTTAACGATATAGGCTCTCATATGCAAGAATATTGTAGGGAAAAGGGTGTCAACACAGACGATAAAAAACTGTTAGTCAGTGTTTGCTCGGCAAAGAAAATATTGTTGAGCAGTCCCTTATTACGATGGTTGCTCCTACATGGACTTTTGGTGACTAAAATTTATCAGATTATAGACTTTACGCCTAACAACCCCTTCAAATCATTCCAAGAAATGGTTACAAAGGCTAGAAGAGAGCATGGGAAAACTCCATTTGGAGACACTATCAAGGTTATAGGTAACAGGTGAGTAAGGAAAGATAGATAATAAAGATTATATAAAAATAATAATAATAACAGATATGAAGATGTTTTTCCTATTTCTAGTGCATATGGTTCATTGCTTTTAAACAAGCTTAAATATAGAGATACAGAGTATATAAGAGGGGACACGGAACTCAGAAATCAGGTTAATGATCCATTTTTTCAAAATGCTCGATGTCTAGCACCGAATCTGTATGAGGTTACCAGAAAGAAGAAAAGAGTGTCACTATCTACATCTTGTCAGCTAGGCTTCTTCATTTTGGCGATGGCCAAGTTAAGAATGCTGGAATATGTTTATGATTTTCTTCGGTACTTCATACCAGTTGACAGTTATGAGCTACTCTTTATGGACACTGGTAGGTTATTGTAAATGAGAAAAGCAAATATTTTTACCTTTATTTTTCATTATAATAGTTTATGACTAATTCTAGATTCGTTGTACATGGCACTTGCTGGCAAAGATCTAGATAGTCTAGTCAAACCGGAGTTAAAAGATGAATTTCAAGGACGGCTGAAAAATCACTGCAAGGATGAGAACTTTCAGGGAAATGACCGCTTCTTTCTACCGCGGACTTGTTGTGAGGAGTGCAGTGCTTTCGATAAGCTGACACCAGGATTAATGAAAATGGAAATGGAGAGCAAGTACTCAATTGCTTAAGCCTCCAAGCTGTATGTGTTGGTCGATGCCGTTAAGGGTGATAAGACCCATGCGTCTGTCACTAGGGCAAAGGGTGTGCAAGCGGGTGCTCTGAAAGATCCCGTACAGCAGTTTGTAAATACCTTAGTAACAAAACAACCTCAGACAGCTGTGAACTTTGGTATCAGAGTGCACAAAGATAGCGCTTACACATACAGTTTAAATAAAACGGCAATGACGTACAGTTATTGGAAACGTCAGGTCATAGAACAAAAGATCCTCTTAAATCCTGAATTTCCCTTACACGACCTCGAATACCGACCTCATGAGTCCCTAGGAATACTAACAAAACCTTTAGATATCATAGCATCCCCCTATGATGAGGAACACTTTAGAAAATATATTTTTACCACTCACAGTCTACTAGGTTTTGACTATATCAGTTTGTTGAATTTTAATGGAAAACAGTTTTATAGCATGCGACAGCTATATCTTTTCATGATGGTTTCTTTTCACAACAAAACGGAATTGGCAGACAAAATTAGAATAGCAAAGTCTTCGCATGATTTGGATATTTTAGTTTTGGGGTTTAAACAAACTTTAAAATGGTTTGAAAAAAGAGTTGATGTAATTACTAATATCGCTCAACGGCAATTAGAGGCATGTGGTAATGTCAGATCTATTCTTAGGAAAATTAATGAGGGAAACTTAATCCCTATATATGCCTGCCCAAAAGATTGTTTTCTCGGCGTAGGTGAAAATAAAGATATAGCTGCCATCATAAAATGTAAAAAGTTCAGAGGGAGAAATGAGCTTGGCAAAGTTTGGAAAAAAATCAGTCAAAATGTCAATTGAAAGAAACTATTTATTGATCTATTATATGTATATATATATATGTATACCTTTTAGATTATCATTAAACATTATACCAAAGCTTAATTGCATTAGTTACCATTATTTCTTTATCGGTTGCTTGATTATTCAATTCTACAATAGTTTTAACATTAAACATTATACCAAAGCTTAATTGCATTAGTTATCATTATTTCTTTATCAGTTGCTTGATTATATAATTCTACAATAGTTTTAAAAGAGTAACCCATCACCCTAAGATGAATATAAAAAAGAGCGTGCTGACCGCAACTATTAACTCCACTTTTTTGTACTGGATGTGAGAGTTTTAGATAATTTCCTCCATTAACAGCTAAAACTTGTTCAAAATTTGAATTGTAATCATTTGGAAGTTTTCCCAGGCTATCGAAAAACTCAGTTTTATTTTTATCTTGGAAATTGAAGACTAACCAATGTCTGCCTGGTCGCATTGATTCGTCCGAATTAACAATGAAGATCAACGGTGAATGTACTTTTAGAGACAACTCATCAGCTGCTAGCACGCCTCCAAACCCCCCACCGAGGTGTGTTTTTAATATATTGTTTAATTGACTGGTGTTCATATTAAACTATAACGTTCCTGCTGGCATCAATTTGAAATATTCCTGGAAACTCTGAATATACCACAGTGGTAACAGCTTCAGATAACGGTTTAGCAAACCTCATCGATATTCGGACATTTCCTTTCTTAAGCAATGAAAGAGTATCTTCCGTGCCCTTTTGTTTTGATTTGTCCAGATTGAAAACTATTAAACAATTTCCTAATTTATACTCCTCTAAAGTGATCTGATTTCCAAAATCTTCATTTGCTCCCTCGAATAATGTCATATATGCAGAGAGGTACTGATTCTGTTCAAAATCCAAGGAAAGTGCATCACCGGGTACAGAATTATTGTTTATATACACGCCAATATTACTTAGCCCGTGCGGAAGGAATTCCCATGGATTTTTGGTGTAACTACCAGCAATATTTGCATTAGCTACTAGTCCCACTATAATTCGTGAAGGTATTCGACCTTCATACAAGTTTTCGATATTATGATCACTATTTCCACTCGCTATGGTAAAAGTGCGAACATCGGACTGAGTAAATGGATATATGGCGGGTTGCGTTTTCAATGCCTCGTCATGAGCAATATAAAGAGCTGGGTTAGGTTTGATCCTAGGTACAAGAAATACAACATCTTCTATGCTCACTTGATATCTGCCAGCTGTGTTACTCATTAGAACAAATGAATCTTGTTGTGGATACAGTTTCAAGGTGACTTGGACTTGATCGAGCAAGGCTCTGGTCTGCCTTAAGACGTCCTCATGCAATTGACCTTCCATCTCAATAACTTTTCCACCATGAAAATAAGCTGCTCTTATATTTAATCCGGTGTTGTCACCATCTGCACCAGGCGCGCTAAACACAGTATCCTTACACCATAACTGACCCCTTAGACGAGTTTTTTTAGCAGCTTCTGAGGTGAACAGAAGTGTGCGCATGTATGCTAGAAGACCATAGTTTGTACCAACAGCTGGGTTGATAACTTTCTGTTGCAGGCTTACTGATACCTGTCTCCAGATAGCATGAAATAACAAGTTTACAGGACCCACTTTATCATCCTCCGTTATAACCGACCCATCTTCCTTAAGTATCTTCACCTTCACACGTAACTTTGATTCTTTTAATTCAATATAATCTGCACTGTTTTTAGGAATCACTATCTCGATGGTGCTTCCTTTACTTACTTGACCCGTGGGTCTATATTCTTGATAGTAATAGTTATCCGTTCCAGTATTTGTATTTGGTGCAGCAAATATGTTCAAATTATCGCTGAATGTTTCCTGAGAAATATTTAACTTAAACAAAGACATGATTAGGTTTGTTTCTTCTTTTTCTTCTTCTTTTTCTTGGTCTTATTCTTTACGTTCCGCAGAGCATTATGACGTCTTTTCGTTTGAAGCTTCTTTTTATAGGAGACCCGGTTCTTTTTCTGATCCTTCCTGGCTTTACTCAGGGTGTCTGATTTGTCGACCAGCACTCCCTCGGTATCTTTCCTCAGAGGGATTTTGAGCTCAGCTCTGGCCTGATCGACTGATGCTTTAACGGGTGTGATCAAGTTTACTGATCCAGATCCTTGCTGATGCAGCATGTTTGATCTGTGTTTATTAGCTTTCATATAGTTTTTACTCCAGTAGCTGTTGTCAGCTATGTAGGTTTTAAAAGATGCCATAATCCTTTTTTCTTAAATGTAGTACACCCGACACTGGTTCGTTTAACACTGAACCAACTAGACAGAAAGTAATTCTTTTTATATTATCTCTTATAACAGGGATAAAGTATGGATACATAAACACTCTGCTTTTGGATATTTCACGTAGGAATAACCGGAGATGCCCATTGACAATCATATTTTCACATATATCACACTGCAATGTGACTTTTTTTGAACTTTTGAGTGATATTTCAGTCAGAGCGCATTCATATTCTCTCCCATTTATGATTTGTAGAGGCAGCTCTATTGTAAATTGATTAGCAGTATTCCCAGGATAAATATCCTTGGAGTCATCTGACGAAAACTTTATGAACATTTTATTTGTTGGTTAAAGCTGTTGAGGTCTCAATATCCGTTATATCTTCTGATGGTATCCAGGAATCAAACCTTTTATCGTAGTTCTGCCACCTAACCAAACTCTCTTTCTTTCCTTTTCTTATTCTAGTATCAAGTATTTCCTCTATATTGAACTTGGTTTCCTCTACATCAATTTTAACACGTTTAAGTTCCCACTGGTAATAAGTCCCTTTGATTGGTAGATTGTCTAAAGTTTTGACTTGATAGATAGGAGTATTCTGACGTATATCTCTATGGGAAATCAAATAAATTTCTGTTGATCCAGTTGCATCTCTGCTCCTCATAAAAATATTTCTCAAATGAGTGATACTAACTTGATCATTCAATTTTAATCCAAATGAAGGTCGGGCTTGCGGAAATGTGTTCCTCTTGACAGGTTTTAATTTGGTTGCATTATATAATTTGTCTCTTAAAATTGGATTAGGTGTTTTCAAAGCTTCAGCAGGAGTGAAACCATGTGCTCTATGTACAGTGTTGTTATATCCCTCAGTGATTTTGTCTAGCCATTGAATCCATCTATACGTTTGATCTTGATCCATGGCTTTAGCCAATGGTCTTTTCAAAGAGGCCAATGCACGTTCAGCTAAAAAAGCCTTTGTTTCTGTATTGTATGTGACATAGTGTTTGATTCCGTATTCCTTGAATAAAGCTTGCATCTTTCGATTGGTAAATTCTACACCGGAATCACTCTGGCATCTAGCTATGTTGTTTTCTGATTGCTCATCCAAAAATTCTTTCCATACGCTCACCATTTCATCCGCTTGCAAAGTTTTCAATGGAGCTGTCCACACAAATCTACTTAAACCATCAATAATTATTAAAAAGTATTTAAACCCATCATTACTTTTAGAATACCGAAGCATATGAGCAGTATCAGTCTGTAGAATTTGAAACTTTTCCGAGACCAGAAACTTTCTTCTCTTCAGTCTACGCTTAACTATTCTATGTGTCCAATCCACCCTTTGACTACGCAACCACTTTCTTATTTGGTATTGAGACAATTCGTATTTTCCATCATTTTTGATAAATTGATATAACTTGTTAGCACTTTTAAAGCTACCTCCCTTATCCCCAGAGTAATATATCTTATTAAGATAATTGTCAATGTCTTTGTTCATGCTAATTTTATCCACCCCTTTATCGATTTCTTTTCTCTTTTCTTAAGGGGCTTTGATTTTCTCTCTGGAATACCAGGTGGAGGTAGTTTTATCAAATCTTTTCTCTCTGATTCTGATTTGGGAGATCTGCTGACTGATTCCACCCCACCACCACCAGTCTGGTCTTTTTCCTGGTTATGATGTCCTCCTTCTTCCTTATTTTCAATGTTTTGTTTCTTATTTTCCACAACTTTGCTTGTTTCGTTTGTTTCTTTTTTCAATAATCTGTCATACTTATCTTGGGGAATTAAAACCATTTTTTTCACAAATCTCATTTTGTAAGAATCCGTAGCAAGTACTTCCTCACTGATAATAAAACCAGTAACACAGTCCGGCAATGTTGATGAACTACTTTTAGCTGTTTCTTATATTGTAAGGGCACTTTGCTGTTCTTCACAAATAATAATTTCACGACTCTAAAACGTCCCTTTAACTTAACAAGCTCTTTCTCTGGTAATGGAATTTTTTCCTGCAACAGATTATATATAATTTCACTAATCGCTTTTAGTTGAGATTCTGTTGCCGTTTCTAGCAATGCGATTTGTTGTACGTAGGACGTGTTATACAAGAGAACTAAAAAGTGACTTTCTTTCAAGACATTGGAAGACATGACTGGCTTAATCTGGTCTTGTCACCTCATTTTATTTTAAGGGTATGTATACTATTATAAACTCTCCTTCTTCTTTGAGAACATGCGTATACAATTTATAATCATTGTTGTCATGAGGACTAAGAGAAATAATTAAGTATGAATATGGTTTCCTCATACAATCCTTGTAAGCCTCTTGTAACTCTCTAGTCATTCCTAACTGTGATCCTAGAGTGGTAATCTGGCTTACTCTAGCCATTCGTAAGAGTATGATATAGTGCGTATTTAGATTCAGATTTCTAGTTACCTTTCCATGATAAAATAATGACTGACTAATAGATATTGTACTTATGTTGTAATGATGTGAGCCCTTAGTAAATAGAGCTTGAATATCAAGATTATTAGATATTTCCTCCATCAAATCATCGAGCACACACAATCTAGATTCACCGGTACTTCCGAATTCTTCTATCATTCCCTTAGACGGTACCCCATCATGAAATTCTATTCTTTTTAATTCTTCATCCATCTTGCTAAATAGCGGTTGATAAATAGAATAGCAATATAAGATTTTTGTTGGTTTTTCCGTAAAAATCTCTTCTAAATTCTGAAATATCTTGAACAACAGGGTAGATTTCCCCGACCCAGAACTTCCACACACATTTATAGTACAAGGTGTTATAAACATTATGAACAGTTTGATTGATGTGTAAAGAATGACAGGAAAAGTTGATGTATATTAAATTATAGTTTATTTTTGTGATGAGTAAAACAGTTCTTTTGCAATTTTAACTGGTGGGAAAACCATGTTTATATAATCACAAAGATGGTTATGCCAAATATGCTCTAAATGAGGTTTATCTTCTTTTTTCCAATTAACAAGCACCAGCCCACAGCTAAAGCATCTCATTCTATCCTTCTCTCTTGTATAGTAAAATCCCGCTTGGGCTAGTTCTCGGGGGGGTCTTGTGTGATGAAACAGTCGGACCAGTCTTGGAAAGATTGCATGCATTTTTCACAGCTCATATATTGATCATTATGCACATGCAATTTCATTTTGCTGTCAGGAGGAATATCCCATGATCTGTAGACACCAGCATGCCTGGCTTCTGCTGCTGCTGCTATTGCGCGACTGTGTGGTGATGTACTATCTGTGGTTTCCATTATTGATTTGATGGTTGGTGTTCTCCAACTACAATATTTATACTATTTATTTCTTTTCACTCTTTGGAGTTTGGGCTGATTGCATATAATGCCTACGCATGTGGATAGGAGTGAGATGTAAACCTCGGCATGTTTATTTGTCAATGCTAGACACAATATTGAGGCAACAATTACTATGCTGAGGACTGTTATCTGCGCAACAAACCTAGCTTGGGCAGCTTTAGTGTATATTTGAACATTCTTTCGTGAGTCCAAGCTCTGCTCCTCTTCTTCATCCTCTTGCTGAAGTGAATTCATTTCCATATTTGACTCTGATGTATCTAATCACCAAATGGTTTATTTCTGTTGGAACAGGTCCTTATATACACTCATACCTGATGGTATTTTTTAACAGCTTTGATGATTTCCGCTCCCAAATCCACCGACTCTTTGGGGAAATCAATTATTATCATGCTGTTATTTGTATCTTCCATATAATTTTTCCCACTTTTCCATATATATTCTAAGTGTTTTTTGAAATTGATCAGTTCAGTTTCCAGTCCCGTTTTGGTGGTTATTTGATCTCCGTCTTGATACATTTTGATCAGAGTTGTTAATGTATTTGGTATTATTAGAGTAAATATGTATCTGGTGTCATCAATGGTACATGTGTATACATTCAGATTAGTCTCCTTATGTTCAGAACATTCCATCACATGGGTGACCTGGAGGTGTAATGCCGAGCCTCTCTCATTCCTCATTCGATCTATTTTGGCATTCATTAACCATCCCTCTGGTCGCCAAAGCATCAAATCAGCACAAAATGTAGGCAAAACACATATAAGGGGAGACACCACTTTAGCATCACTACCATTTGTTTTCATCAGCTGCAGAGCACGAGATGACACCATATTGAATTCTGGTAGGATGTAATATAGTTTGCTGCTGAAGAAATTGTGGGCTAAAATATAACTGGCGGTTGTTGGAAGCATTATATTTCTTTTGACCACTTGCCATCCGTCTTCCAGTGAGTATTTGATATTTCTTATACCTATCGGGTCCTGCAGAAGTTCTCCACTTTTGATTGGAACAACTACATCATATCCTCTCTCCATGGTAATTTTTTGTAAAACTTCCATATCAACTTTGTATTGATCCGTGTTAACATATGCCTCATCAATAACAAGAATGGTTTTCATGCTTCGTCTTACCAAAAATGTTAACATATTTTGATATTCTGCTAATGGTCTATCTTCAAGATCCTCTACAAATATTCTTAACTTCAAAAGATCCTCATAATCCTTCCATTCTGTAACAATCGAATACTCTCTACTCATTACCTCCCTCACAATAATCAACACATGGTTGACACATAAATCCATAATTATCAGTTTAGTCCTACACTATACCATGTATCTATATGTACACCTAACACTCAGCACCCAACAATGCATTCAGATATCAAGGAAACATAATATCCTAATGTCAAGGTTATCTGAGTAGCCTTGGTTTGTCAAGGCCACCTATAGCTTTAGTTGGCATATCCTTGACCCCAACTCCTCTCTTCGCTCCTACTACTCGTTTTTTCTTGGAGATAGCAATGAGCTATATACTACTTGTATTGTCGGGGACATGTGTCCTGCAGGCACTCCAATTTCATAATATTAACGTTTTAGAATCCTTATACGTGAATCTGATGAACATATTATAGTGTGACGTGCATCGCTTCGGTTAGCTGCGTTGATGAGGCAACATTGATGATATAAATAGCTGCTTGACTGTTCAGTTCACTTCAGACCATTTCAGTACCTGGTGTGAGTAGAGCCAGATAGTTCCTAACTAAATGCGATTACTATTATATAAATTTCATCAGAACAGTGTGAAAAGATATATTAAGTGTCGATATGATCAAATCTAAAAGCGTATTTATTCTGACATTAGACAACACGACATCATATATCAATTATCAAGGCCCAGTCAGTAATAGATCTTTTTGCAGGCAGGTACCTTTCACCAGATAAACCAGGAAGTATTGGCGAAATTGAAGTGCACATAAACCAACAGGGGATTCCCCAAGCACCAGTGACATTAAACGCCGCACCTTGTTGAGGAGATACTATTTGACGTAAATGAAGAAATTTAAAACGCCACAATTGAGAGCAGAGAGCGGATGCATCATGTATGCATTGGCGAATTTACCAAGCCTATTATTTACCATACGCTTGATATTTTGCCTTCTATTTCCTCTACATTAATAAATGGTCACGCCATTTTACAATTTCAATTAATGTGTTTGCAAAGTGAACGTGCTAATTAATGCTTTACCTAAGAGGTGCCGGCACTAGCTGTCTCTGATGTGCTCAAAACGTGAAATGATAACGTTTGTATATCAATATTCAATAAAACCTTTTACATTTAATAGACCTCAAGAGAGGACTTCTAAAGTATTATTTAACAGCTTAGTATCTCACTAGCTATTCTTTGCTGAATTACGTATGCCATGCTTTGATAGAGAGTTATTTTTTTCAGGAAGTCTATCATCTTGGTGATGCTGTGCTAAATAAACCGTTTTCATATCTAAGCTTCTCAAATCTCTCGAATCTAAGACGCATATTCCCATCAATAATAATCACAGAACTAAAGATGAAGATTATACTGTTTTTAGCGGCGATTAGCCACCTGGTTTCAAAGGGGAAGTATTGTATTTTTGTCTTTCTTAATTTACGCTATACATATTTCACTGTGTAACACTGGCCAATGATAACGGACGGAATAAAATCATTTTCAATCGTAACCGCAAACAGTTATATAGATTGTTATTGATTAAACTGAAGAACCCTATAAGTGACTAACCCGCACATGACTTAGGCGTGAACTATCAGTCAAATCAATAATGCATATCGAAATATTTATTTCCAATTAATCAACCTCAAATGAAATGATCAATAAACCTACAATCTTCAATAGTATCATAAGTTCATTTAGATTAAAGTTACAGGGATACAGTGCAAGTAGGAAACTGCATTGAGTTGTGTTACAACGATGGCTGGTAAAATTGCTTTAGTAACGATTGAAACTGATGTTACTGAAGCTTGTGGGTGAGCATATTTTTTGGTACAGGCTACGTCGACGACCCGTTCGTCGGTATAGCGCGAGAGTCTATTTCGACTACCCTTGGGTCGTCGGTTTAGGCACCAGGCTATAACGACGACCTTATCATACAAACCTTATAGCGAGTCCAGATAACAGGCAGCGGATGAGGTAAATAACCCTACAAGCCCCCGCCCTCAAGGTTTACCTCACCCATTGCCTGTTATCTGGACTCGCTATAAAACTATGATTGCTAATGAAACATTGCCTTCTATATATGTAATATTGCATCGTGCAAGTGCATTTTCTCAGTCATAACTAATTTTGGTCGCTTCAATAGCTATCGACATTAACATTTTCACTTCACTTTTGAATAATAATATATACAGTCGAAAATTAACGTTATCTGAAACCGTGTTTGTCTATCTTGTCTACTCATTTAACTAAATAAACATCCTGACCTAGACATTTTGACAGTTTGATATCACATCCTTTTTCTTAGTTAAATAAAATGGCAAAAACATTGCAGACCATTTATAGAACAAATATATAAGACAAATCATGGATTCATTTTGATGGCAAGAGCAAGTCTAAAATATAAACCGTAATACTAACGAGGATAACAAGCAAACGCAATACTCTAGAATTTAGGTCTATCATTGGTCAAGGCTGGCCTTCACATCAAACCTTGAACAAAGTAAACATTGTTTAAGCCCCAAAGAAGAAGGCAATGCACATGAACAGGACGCAACTCGTGGTATAGATCATATCATACTATGTTATATTGTAAACATATAATATCTTAAATACCATTTATATGCATTGTATGCTGTTCATAGATGACGTGGATAGTAGGTCGATCTTCAAATTTATCAATAGTATACGCAACAGGGGCCGAAACAAGCTGTCATTGGCATGTAAAACTTGAAATTAAAGCGTTTGTCAAGTATACGCGTCCTCCGACCTGAATACACTTAGTATAAACAGCGACTGAGAGTAGTATATCAATATCATGATGACCAATGAAGATAGTGCTCACTGTGTGTCACTACTGTCCTGATCAGAACCATGAAATTGATAAGCTGTGTGTCAGGCATTTTTTTTGCTGAGATAAGGAGTGCGGGCGGCTGGTAATTTTTTTTTAATTATTTCCTTTTTGGCCTAGGAGGGGTCGGTAGTCTTTTTTTTTCTCTGTGAAAATGGGGGCGGGCGGGGCCTGAGAAACAACTCATTCATTTCATATGGCCTTATTCACACTCGTGTATCAGATTGATATAAAACCTGGATTAACTGTGACAACAGGTGTAATGTATGTATACTGTATATATATGATGTATTTGAAAGCCGATTATGAAATTGGAATAACTTTAAGAGAAATGTGCCCCTGCAGGCCTCTGATGTACTGAATCAACATTTTAAAAGTCATGCAAGTTAAGTAATAGGAGTGGAAACTTGTGCCAGCTTCCATCGAAATTTCACAGTATTGTATTATTATTGAGACATGTGCATATATGGTGATAGGCCATTATATATATACATGTATAATTCAGAGCATACTTTCATTAACACAAACCACCCCGAGATTCCTGCGAATAGATAACAGAGATAACTTCTGATTAGCCAATGGTCATCAGGCGATCCTAGAAGTCATGTGTTAGATATCGGGTGAGCGCGTAGTGATTACAAGGTGCACTTTAATCAACCGGAACGGTGCGTTTAAGACAATGACTAATTATAAACTCTGACAAGCGTTAAGCGCAACTAAATATAGTAAACTATTCAAGCGCCAAATATTAGTCTCTTACATCAAACATGTCATTATGTTTCCAACATGTACTAGTTATTTTTATGTCCAGAAATGTTCATATGATATTCTATGTATAGCTAAATATAAGTGACCATACAAAATTCGAGTTATTTGCTTTCTTTATCCTATTAGCAGGTTAGTCAAGATATATCTCTCTTAAGATGTGTCCTTCAATTTTGATGAAAGGTTCCTTATCGTACCTTTACGAAATAGGGACTACTTATAACAGATCAAACCGGACACAATTAAGGGTGAGTTTTAAAGTTTTTCAGGGGATTTTCACTATCATCATCGACATAAAACTGCTTGATGAAACTCTCGTTGGGTGAGATAATGTTTGAAGTCAATGGAGGTATTCGTGTACGTCACATGAGAGTAAAAAGTCGATGAATTATGCATGTAAGGATAAAGTAACCCAGCCGAATATTTACCAGATGCTTAACATTTCGTAGAACATCATTATATCAATGGTTGCAACAGCCATTTATATTAATTTAGCATATCACATTTAAGTCGGGTCTAGCTTTTATAGTCGGAAACCTGCTCTAAAATTGTGCTTGTACTTTAAATATCCTAATTTGAATGATTAACCATCACTAACTTAGACATTAATTTGATATCAAATGCTTTTGCTTTGTTAATATGCAATGGCACGAGTCCGAAAATGCAAACAATGAATTGAACTAAATATAAGACAAATCGTGTATTCATTTTTTATGGCAACAGCGATACTGCTCTTGTGTATCATAGTCTAAACCCTGGGAACTAAGACGGGAATTCGATAGGCGATAGGTTCGAGTTAATAATTAAAATAACCTTCCCTTCAGAAGGTGTGAAATGGCTTGTTATAATGATATGATCTATCTAAACCTTTGCCATACTAAACATCGCTGATGCCCCTAGGAGGCAAGCGTTATATGTGGACAACGAAACAGCACTTTCTATAGTCTATAGTAGTTTGTTCATTTTAATTTACAGCGTTGTTGTCGTTTTACAGAGAGAGTGAAATATTCCCCGAAACTACACATTTTAAACAAGGAAACCCTAATAATTCAGAACTACTTCCTATGTATTGTATTAAATCATAAAGAATATAATTTGCTGAACTCCCAACACGCATGTTACCATAAGCACAACATTTAGACATGATATGGCTATTAGCAAATATACAAATGTACTGATCAAAGCATTCGTCGTTACGTACCGTATTACCATCTAGTGATCATTGTGTATAGTTTATAGCAAGGTAGCACTCTCCTCAAGTTCCATGTATGAGCTATAACCATAGCAACCACATCACCAAGCACTCAGTTAAAAGAAGACGATATATAGAGTATACAAGTTAGGCTATATAAGAATATTGATTAGTTTATCAAGCTTTTTTTTGCTTAAGAAGGGATAGCGGGCGGTAGGTTTATTTTTTTGCCAGGGACGGTGCGGCGGGTCTTATTTTTCCTAAATTGACATTGGGGGTGGGGCGTTTTGACCCGAAATAGTGATTACGGCGGCTATTATTATTCTGAGAAAGAGGGTGTGGCAGTTACATTTTTTATCCAAATAAATAGGGGGTAGGTAAAGGGTCTCAGACCCATGCGGGCGGTCCTGAAAAACTATTTAATATTTTTATGCAGCCTCATATTTTTGTGTAGCTGATAAAAATGACTTCAGTTGAAACATAACTATCTATCTGATACTACCAGTAACTTCTTGAGATCGCTCATCCATTAATTGACTAATTCAAACTTTGCATAAATCATCAAAAATTGGCGTTACATCAGGTCTGATTATCGAACTTGTGTGTTTTTGGATGTGTTGTATATGTTCTGAGACCTCCTTCGTTTGCTAACCTCTGCCAACATTATATCTAATAAATGTTTACGTCCTAAGTTATCAATATCAGTATATGATTAATATGATGTGTGTAGCGTAACCCTTAACCGTGTTATATAGCACCGCATTATATTGGTGATATGCCGGTGTTTTGAGGTGATCTGTATCGGGATATTTCATCATATATTCACGTGCGCGTACACAGACCAGGAGTATGTATTTTCCTGCTAATTTACCTCTCTGCGTCTACGGTTTGATGAGATGAACACTCGCACTATTCATAATTTACTAGCCTATAATGTTTATAATATTATATCCATTATCAATATAAACCTATTGTCTTCATGGTGCATGACCTTAAATCTCAATTCAAATCGAAGGTTCAGTGATGGGTAATGTGCAGTTAGAGAGGTTCCGAATCTGTAACCATGGCAACGTGTAGCAGCGACCGGTATATATACCTGTGTGATTTGCTTTACACGCACAAGCTTAACTGCATTTAGCGTGTGAACCATACATATCTAACCTTCGTCGTAGATACAGTATAGGTAATCCCGGGGATTATCGAGTACCTAACGATAGTATTTAGTCAAGTCGTGCATCTCTTGAGTTGATGTAAGTTTGCCGACTTGTAAGATGTTTTATGAGGTGGATTGCCGAGAACATTATGCATCGCGTTATTCAAACAACGCGTAATACATAAGGACTACGGTTGTGTTTGCTATGGCCCAATAGTTCACTCAAATACTTATGCTTTTATGTAATTTACCATGTATAATCATCGACGCATAGCATGGTCTTCAAATACTGTGAGCGAAAGATTCTTTTATTTTACGGTAGATTGCTTCACATATCGGGTGCTAGAACTCATTCCATTATGATTTCATAGATAAAATAAGATTTTTTTTATATGAGCATGCAAGGATTGACAAGTAAATCCTAAGCTTACATGATGATATATATGTATATATTATATTTTAGTATACACGTACATACAGCTAAATAACTTAGTGTTTATTTCATTTCATCGATAAGCAGCTGGTATTTTCATCATATGTAAGTGTGATCGATTGCCATAGATTTATTACACATAAACTCTGAGTTGTAAAGCTGGGTTGAAATAAGATCTGTAAATAAGTCCGCATTTAGTAATTATTCAAGAATATGTTTTAGATTGTGAATAAAATCTTACAGATTATCTTGAACACGTTTTGTTATCGACTATCCCCTTAGCTGAAAATGCTATTCGATATTTACTTGGGATACACATCGTGAAGCATGTGTTCAGCTCCATCAAACGAGTGAAATGACCAAATTCAAGCATATATGGTGTTCTTTCGGTCTTTACTCGCAGTGTACTATATATTATGCACAAACGCGATAACCGTACATCTATAAAGCAAAGCGTTGGGGTCAATATTTGAAACGTTGGTGCAAAAGAGACACATAAGTGTTGAAATGTGATATATTTCTGAATTATTTTACATTTTTTTACTGAAAACACGCAAGTTCTCCAACTAATAGAAGTATGGGAACATTATAAAAATGAATAGAATAATGCTCGCAGTGTGTCACCACTGTTCTAATTTCAATTGGTCATGAGGCAAGTTTATTTGTTCTTCGATACAAAATGTGTCCCATTCGACACTAAATTGTATAGTGTTCCATAGTCAACGCCGATAAAAGAAGCCATCTTTTTGGAATAAAATTGTTCCAAATATTTTACCCTTAATATGCATACAGTAACTAGCATATTTAGAACAATTGTGTTACAAAACAACTTCTCTATTATAAACCGCGAATAGAGCACCAGTATGACTAGATGAGAATAGATGAAGTTTAAATACACAGTATTCACGTAGGTTTTACGTTACATGTTGGCAGTAAAGTGACAGGTTCCCGCTTCCGTTACAAAGGTGTGCCATTAATTTAACTGTAAATATGTATAATAATCAGATATATATCACCGTAATAATTGAAATATATTTCCTAGCCCAAATAAAATGAATACAAGCGGCGACACTATTTAGAGGCCTTCAACAATTTCTTCATTCAGCTGGGAGGTATTTTCCGACATGTCGTTCTGCTAGGATCAGTTATCGTGAATTGTTAGGGAAATAAAATTAGAATTGCTTATAAAGTGATGTCTACAAAGGTGTAGAAATTAATATTTCTTGTTTCTGATCACATCGCATATCATATTACATGTACTCTGTGATCATCAAATAGACTCACTGACTTGTTTGTCGATCCACGCGCTTTGGAGTGTCACATCCTCTAGTTTTTACCGCTAGACGCAATCATAAATCTAAATACCGTCAGCTTAGGTCAGAATCACGTGCCCTTGTCGAACACTTTAACCGGCGTTTTCGTAATAAATCCCAGATTATACAAATACAACATATCAAGTGAATGCTAGTGACTAGCCGCTGAAGAAAATGTAATTTACGGCATGTGAGCACGAGTTAACATCTATGCAAAGTAAATGACGACAGTTTCCTTTATTCAACAGGTTTTAAATTATAGACAGCAATAGAACACCCACTGAAATTCCGTTAAATAAATAGGTGTGGTCATATTCAGGATACATAATTTACAAAACGAACCTGTCCAAACAACTAATAATCACGCTTGCCTACATAAACTGTCTGATTTTTGATACCTTGAGCACTTGCTACTAAGTGCCGGTGCATTAACTACCCTCACTACAAGCATCGACAATTCAAGATGAAGGTTTTCCAGTATTTGACCGCGATAAGTCTAGTGGTAGCAATAGGTATGTGACTATTCATATTCAATTTATCAAGTATGACAAATAATTTTCATTAATATTATTGTCAATTACAAATTATATTCATGACATACCTGGAAGAGACTGAAGGAAACTTATGTAAATACATTGATTAACTGGGCCTACAATGTAAATGAACAATAGCTACTAGTTGGTTTTAAATTGTTATTTTACTATAGTTTCTGGGATGGAGTGCAGCTTGGAGGCTGTGATAGAGTGTATCGACTCGTTAATTACTGGTCTTGCTAACGTTCCTGATCACAATAACCCTGCTTACGATTGTCCGTAAGTACTTATTATTATTAATTAAAGTTGTTCATGATACTTTATGATAATGCTGTTTCCTTCTTGTATATTGGATACGGTGGTCATTAACGTGATTCTTTCATGAACTATGCACATTTAAATGCGAAGTGTTTGCTTTGAACAGCATTGTTATTGACTACGACGAGTGTCTGAATGGCTTGACCAACTGTGATTCTGGCACGCAAGATGATATCGATCAGTCCAGGGAATCGAACAAACAGTTCATAGACTTATGCAACAAGGGTAAAAACTGTTTTCTTTACGTAATGATTAGATTTGCTGTGTAGTCCTTGATAATATTCAGTCATCGCTAGGACATAGCAATTTGAATATTACATCTTATTTTTTCTTTTGACAGGTACAGCAGTGTCAAAGCCCGCATTTTTCTTAATCCCTCTTGTGCTTCTAATCGGGGTATTCTAAAGGCAATAATATCAAATAATATAAAATTTGATAAGTTCACGTTAATCTCATGAATATTCATTACTAAAGTTAAGTAAAACTAATGTATAATTATATACAAATCACAATTATAATAGATATATCAATTCGTCTAGTAGATCATGCTATTCCCAAAAAACAATTGTAATACCCTAAGTTGTAAAACAGGTTCGGTCTTTTCAATTTTACTATATATATATTCCATGTCAACAAGTGAATAAACATGCTTTATTGAGTACGATATGCTTTTTTTCTCTAATACACACTGGTATAAATGGCATTATTGTAAAATACCTGATAATAACGTTTGAGAACAAGATCCATCCATGTTCATTAACCAGCTTATGATATCTTCAGTTATACAGTGCTTAAAAGTCACGTTTCTATTTCAATCAACTTGAGTTAAAATTCTCACTGTAAAAGTAATAATATGTGTGCTGATTGGTTATTAGTAATCGCTAACCAGCGAGAGGCGTGCATGTCGGAGTTGTGTTGGTTTGTGAAAAGTACTCGCCGACCGCGAGTGCTGGCATCTATGTGTCAGGACTATAAGCT
>JAXGGS010021229.1:7554-25397 GCA_035585475.1 Armandia brevis | reverse complement strand
CATGAAAAGTGTATTTGAATGTGATACATGCCATTGTTCAAAAATGTCCGATTTTACATTGCAATAGATTGACATGTCAAATTCAGGGGTGCAAATTTGTTTTAAGGCTATGGTAAACACATTGTATATTTAAGAGATTCCCAGTGCAATTACCATGCACCACGAGAAAAGCTTTCATGCATGTTTTTTTTAACAATTTACTCCCTTAACATTTCAAAAAACTATTATTATATATGTATATATATGTATATATATATGTGTGCATGTATACCTTGCAATGCACGTGAAACCCTGTACTTCGTCATACATACATGCATACATCATATATAGATTATACACCAGCATGAGCTTTAGCATCACATACTTCGTAGGACATTAGCGCATGCGAGGAAACGCAGAAATACCACTGCTCTTTTAACGTGCGCAAAGGCGGACCGGGGGTGAACGTCGTATATGAGAGTTTCGCTAATGGCGGCCAATTTAATGACAGACTCTAAGCAGAAACTTGGGGCGACTATAATGCACTGTTACAGGAGGCAATCACACGCGGCAATAAGGTGAATATCGTCGGGCCGGACCGGCGTGGTGGAGACAGAAGAAGGAAGCAATGCCGTGCTAAAGATGCTTTATTCGTGGCTCAAGTGCAGCCTGGGTAATATACCATGGGCTGAAATATTACACCGGCCCTGTCCCTCGCACTTTACACTCGTAATGAATGCTGTTGGGAGCCCGTGTATCACATTGCGCGCGTGTTAATCTATAGCCGAGTTAGGGTGTTTCACCGGCGAATTCAGGTGATATTCTTCCTTGATATGGTCAGTTGAAATTACTGCATGCCATTGTAACTACATGCAGCTGTAATCATGACCTATTCCTTAAATCATTCATTCCTCTATTTCTTAACAGTCCTATCTTCTTGCCACTGCTTTAAAACTATATTCAATGAGGCGGGAAAGTTATGCATCATCTATTTTGATTGTTTTCATGCATGCACGTGTATAGCTATATAATGCACTAAGTGGTCTTCATGTCCTCAGGAAAATCATTTGACACTCCCTCTAATTAAATACACTTAATTATTCACCTTTTGTATACCTGACTACTTTCGTCTGCGACTCATGACTCACCAGAGTAGAATTATTGACATTCGCCGTGATCTACTTATCTGTAGACAATTCGTGTTTTCGAGTTTTCTGCATGATTCGTGTGCCGTGATATTAGCGGGTGCATGTGTTTTGATAAATTGCCTTGGGTATAAAACATATTTGTACATTAATTAGTCGCTTAACACCAGAGCAGTTTCTCATTTACAACAAGCGGAGAAAATCACCGATAATCTGTCGAGCCTGCACCTAGAGACGTGAGCTTAAACCTTGCAGAATGAATAGGTTCTACCGTGTTTCCACCCTCCGCACCACTTGTTTACCACCTTGGTTTGCAGTAGATTTCCCCCTAGCTTTGTGTCACTCACGTGGTTAGATCAGACTCTGATGAATAATTCGTGTTTTAAGCAAATAAATAAGACCTGTTGAAACATTTGCTGAGCCACCGAGCCTTAATTCAGCCCGATAAGCGGCCGAACTTATGATGATATATCGTTGTCTGGATAATTGTCTGTATTATCGCCGCCAACGCTGGATGTGTGTCTTTGTTTACCTATGTTGATGTATTGAAGCTTTTTTGTCAAGGAAGTTGTTTTCCTTACATGCACTGGCGGCAAATGTAGTATCGAGGTTCATTAGAGGTTTTCTCTTTTATTTCTCCAGCCTACTATGTGGAATCGCTCATGGGATGGAAGACGATGCGGCTCTTGGGCATGGTAGAGCACCTCTAAAAACCTGAGCTGAAGAAATGCTGTTAAGAGTCGCCACTACGCAAACTTCGGACACGTCTGCTGAGCTGAGGGGACCACCAGTGATGACATTGATGACATTGATGACAGCGATGCCAGCTTGCCTTTAAACCACGCGGTTCTGCCCATGTGAGCTTGGCACCAAGTCGCAGGCCGACGCAGACGACAGCCGCAGACGCACCGCGTGACTTCCGGATGTGTGGTGTTCTCGGCAAGACGAGAGCCTCATGTTGGGAATGCCCGCCAAACGTATCTACAGCGGCTCGACGCGGGAGGAGAGAGGCCGCCTGCTGCACAACTCGTCCGAGGAGAGTCAGACAACTCCCGGCCACGCCACCAACCTCGGCAACAAGGACAGCGAAGCTCATGATCAGTTCCAGGAGGACGCATGCTCAGGACCTGACGTCACGCATCCCCAGCACGTGGAGGTGGACGTCATTCTGTGTGACGCTCCGCTTCCACGTGCTACGACCAACTCCGAGTGTTATGATGGGCTGCTCTGTGAAGGCGAAGGCAACTGCCCCGGTATTAGATATAGCGAGGAAACACTGGCCTGTAGGGGAGAGCAATCAGAACGAAAATGGTCAGAAGACAAGGTAAAACGGTCCAAATCTAAGTCTTCTAATATTTCTGGTGCTACTTACAAAACCACCGAGACCGCTGAGCTGGAGAGTAAGGGGGAGGCGACATCTGGTGAGCACAAGAGGAGGCGCTCCCACAAAAGCACGGACTCTCGATCCGCCGGCAGAGGGGGCTGCTCTCCGGCGCGCCCGCAGCTACAGAAGGTGATATACTACCAGAACCGGTTCATCACCATCCCGATCGATGGCTCGCCGGCACGTGCTGGCTCGGGCGCCAGCGGTAAGGCTTCTGCGGGCGAGCTGAGCGCCGGTTCGGGCCTCTCCCGCATCACCGAGATTCAGCACGGCAAAGGCCCGGGACAGGCCGAGCAGGGAGGAGGCGCCACAGTAAACATGGCGTCCGAGGGCCAGGGGACGAGCCGTGTCAACATGCAACCGATCGTCATGGACAAGAAGGCTGACCCCCAGCCTTCGGGCAGCCGCTGGAGTCGGCGCCCAACTGTGCTGAAAAAGATAGCTCACTACCTGCAGGATAACCGCTTAAAAACCGGCAGTGCCGAGACGCAGGAAAAGCTACGGACGTTAAACAAAACTCAGGAACAGAGCAGCCCAATCCTTAAGAAAATACTGAACATAATCTTCGTCACCACGGGAGTTTCTCTCCTCCTGGCCGTCGTCGTTGTTATAATCTATACTTCCATCGGTAAGTATTTAAAACTTCATTCCTAGGGGCGTGTCTTAAGCCCACACTTCATCATCCGCATCTCTACCGGCGGGACCTCTATGGTCCGCTCACATCTCCGGGGCACGCAGCCTCCTCATCAGCAAACCGGGCGCCCATGCAGCCCGAGACGGAGCCCCGACTCAGTCCGGCGGGGTGCTCCGAGCGTCGAGCCCACAGCTCTCATGTTTACATACAACTTACTATATAATGACAAGGGTCCAAGACTGACAGAATTTCTACTTCTTGGCCTTAATATGTCATGTTCTCTTCGGTGGGGCAACTCTAAGCATTGCCGCGGTAGTTGTACATGTTTAGGTTGTTTGTTGGTATCGTAGGTTTGTATTTATAAATGATAATTATTTGTACCGGTTGCACGGCGGTCTATGAGACCGGACACCGCGTTTGAATATATGTGTGAGTATTTACTAATAATTATAATGTAATTATACCGACGTTGATTCTTTGAATGAACTTGAATAAATTGAGGTATAATTCGATAACTGTATCTGTATGTGTGGTTTTTTGTTTACAATCTACCATTAAGACTGTCAGCCTTAGTTCGCTCGTCGATGATATGTAACTTTAGATTAGTTTCGTCGGATTTAGTTAATATGTTTAGGTGTATTTTGATTAATGATACGCAATAATCTGACAACCGTATTAATCAAATAGTTTACTAACGATTCGTTAGAACAACTTTTGTATTAGCAATACTCTATGACAGGTATCTGCACAAAATAGCTGACGCAAAGAACACTCGCATGGAAGGGAGCAAGCAAGGCTTTCATAGCTGACGTTCTTTTGTTTTACACTGCGAAGACATAATTTATCAAATTGCGCATCAGAATGCCTTCATTTTAATCGCTCACCCACATCATCCTCTTCATAATTGACCCATGGAATTCCACTGTCAAACGACCCCTATGAGTCTGCATGTAATTTAATGACAGCAGTACGCGTTGAATGGAAATACTCGCTGTAATTGACTTCGTCGCTTAACCTAATGCTTTCATGGGCCCGCAGAAAGAATAAAACTTAGGTAGTTGGCATTCCATGCAGCAGGTAGCCATAAGAGATAACACGAAAACACCCTGTATCTGTTGATAATAGACCCACTGCACGTTCCCCCATCATCCCGGCCTGGCTTGTTAATGTTTACCATGATGCCGCACTGCTGATGGTCCTGCTACTGCAGCAAGTCCATCCCGGCTGCTTCTGCCTCAGCAGCTGTTGCTAGGCATTGTATATCAGTTACATAAGACTGGCATGGGCTCACGCCCAACTTTAGTCAATACATACAATATCAGTTCAATATGGCGTAACACCAGGATTGACAGGCGGCGTGCTGTACTGTGCCACTGGTGTTGAGCGCAAAGAGAATCACTCGAATGAAAAAGCCCGGCAGAGAACCTCTTTCATCTCCGGAACCCTCCCATCGTCAGCTTTTCCCGCCATCAATATTTTATCGCTATACGTTTGTTTATGTTGTCGTCTGCCCCGCTCACCTCGCTCAGTTCCTTGATTCAGTTTCATCATAAACTGCATTCATGACACGCAATCTGTGAATATATATGTTTTAAATGCCACCAGGAGATGCTTGATATGGTCTATTACTCTCTTTATTTATTCATCGGTGTCATAATCTGAAATCGCAGCCAAATTGCGTAAGTTGTGACCTTGAAGTGGCGCAGCTCGGCTTATTAATTAACAAAGTGCGGTAACAGTTGGTTTTAGGATAATTGCACATTTTTGTCGGGCGACGACTTCCTAAAACGCACCGTTCAGCAACCACCAGTGTGTATATAGTCGGTGCGAATCCTAACCGTCGTGCAGCAGAATGACTATCAGAAATCCATATCGATGCCCCTCGGCAAGGTTTCAGTTGAATAGGATCGTGATACCACTCTATTTTATTGTTCTTTTATAGACACCTATCCTCACGCTGGTAAATTAAACCTCTATTCACACGTCTCGAATTCAAATTCGATCGATTTCATTCGCGCCCATTGCTCTAACTTCACATTTTATTGTCATCCTGCGGTGGACTAAAATTCATTTGCTGCACCATGCCGGCTGCTTTTCTCGAGACTTCGACCGATATATACCCTTATAATTCCCAGTCTTTGAAGAATATTCACTGAAAGCTGAACTCAGATCTGCTGCACAATTCACAAAATTGACAACATTGTTATTGCATTTCACAGCTGACTGATGATTATGAATTATGTGTTTTCGTTAGCGTCATTCGCCTCAGATGGCCGAGTATAAAGTGATAAAACAAAAATATCTCGCGCCAGATGTGTTGCATTGAGCCGCGGTGATGAAATGCGTAACAATGCAGCGGAAAGTTAAGCTGCATTCCCTTGCTGCTAAGCAATTGAAATTCCCGTTCTGCTGTTGACTCGATCAACATGAGAATGGCGACAATAATGTCAATCAACTCTACAAATAATACAACTACAACAGGTGTCCAGCGTAGCATACACATGCAAAACAGATTAAAACTACATAAAATCTCGATAAGTGCCATAGATTAGCGATCAGGACACATCTGCGCAAGTTCATGTTTACATATGAACTACTAAGTAGGTTTTCATCTTGATAATCGATGATCCATTTCGGTCGCTTGACATGAATCAGATTTCATTGAAGATATCTGACCAATATTTGCGTGATCTCAGTGACAGCACTACGCGTATGGCCTACGTTTACTATTTATGACATTGGTGGACTGTTTCTCATGCAGAGCCTCTCATAAAGGTTGGTCAATGTGCGAGACAAAATTGGCCTTAAATCATTATATCAGCATCGTCTTTCGTGTTGTCGTCATCATTGCCATCATCGCGCGATGCAGCCGAGCCCCTTCGCACATACGTGGGAGCCCCGAGATTTTATATCACCCCGTACATTTGACACTGTGCACAACCTACCCGGACCTGTATTCTGTTATATAGCTTCTCCCATCCCGCCATTTACATGGTATTTACATTAGAATCGAGCCCTGAATGATAATTTATGGCCTGCGCTCGGGTTTAGACAGTTCATGAATGGATAAGCGCCATAAATCGAGAGCTGGCGATATTAAGTATGTAGGGAGAGTCATCTGCGTATAACGGTGGCCCGGGGAATCTCGGCCGGGATCTATGTATACCCGCTCATAGTGTCAGCGATAAACAATCATATTAACTGTCACTGGTGGCGATCCGCTCAAATATACCCGCGCTTTTCATATTTATTCATTGTTTCCTGCAGTGTTAGCTGTTTTGTGGCGCTTTTTGGAATGCAATGATTGCCTTTGCCCCGCGGAGACTCACAAAGCTGTCGAGCAGTTATTTAGGTCATTGCTTTCATGCCTCAAATAAGTTCGCATTACAAGTGTACATGTATGTGCGTGTACGCTTTTCATGCTTAAACTCTCGCACACACTCATCCATCAACCTTCTGTCGCCGATACCATCGCTTCCCGACGGTGGCAACGATATCAGTACTTCCGCTTGTGTTGCCTTTTCACGAATCGTTGGCTTTGATGTTGCCCGGGGACCCCGGGATCGAGTATGCTTTGCCTCTCCCCGCCCTGGCGTGCCCCACGACCAGGCCAGATTTTGTGTCTCTGCAGCAGGTGATTTATGGGCAGGTGTCGGCCACCGACCGCCCGGTATCGTTAATCCGAGCGCGTGCTTGCGTCGACATGTGATCAGTGATGCGCCAGACACTCACATATCCGGTCAGCTCGACGAGAGAAATGGTGGAGTTACAATGTGTACACATTTTCCTTATGGTGTGCTGTCCTCACCCCATCTTCGTAAATCATTTATATGGCCGATGTGTGTGCACATGGGTCTTGGCTTTATGCCGGTCGGTCTCTTTTGGTCAAACTTACGCTCGCGTGCCTCAGAACAATCACCGATGGCCTTGATTAGCATGTAGTGCAAATGACCCAGTTTATGGGGTGTGCTGAATATATTCGTTCGATTTCTGATGCTATGATATGAAACCTAGCCATTTTTGTGGCTTGTTTGGATCAATATATCTAGGGTTTGGAACAATGATATAGAGATGGGCTCGATATGACTTGGGCACCCGAAAGCTTTGCATTGTACTAGACATAAGAGGTCATTTGCTATTTCTAAATATGTCATACATTTTTTCACAGATGATATAACCTTAGCATAGTAATTATATCATTTTCATAATTATGATCTTATTAATTAAAGGGTGTTGCTTAAAGACTGCATGACACCCTACTTTCCCGCCTCCGCGTGACTTGTCTCTTTATCGCTTCTAGAGAGTTCTCTGTTCCATTTTTTATCGCTCTCCGTATCTTCCCAATCTGTTAAAGCTGGTGTAAGTCGGCCCCACCCTCCAGCATCTTAATTTAGCTACTGGACCGCCCCGGGTCTGCATGAGGAGTCACTTGCACAGGAAGTGGTGATTTATCGATGCAGCCACCGAGCGATAATTGAGGTTCCACGGCAGACTCTGTCCAGACTCCGCGCAACGGCTTAAGTCTCGCCCCGCGCGGGACACACAGCGAGAAAAAGCAACTTGATGAATCATCATCGTGTGATTTAGAATCACCAGCCGCTGTTTGAGGGAGCAGCAGCCACGAGTCTGTACGCCTGGTAGGGTTTAATCCAGCCAAGGAGATACTGAGGGCCACCGGAGTGGAGCAGAATATCACTACATGGGATTTGCCAGGCATCTTCAGTCAGGTCCCCTAGGCAACGGATAATTCTTTTGCGAGCCCCCGAGGCAGCTTTGCGATTGTCTGTAGCCCAGCCTCTCGGGAACACTTCACGGTTCTTATCATATTCGCGTTTATATTAGATATAATCACCGATGCTGGGGGATGCGCTTTATATACCGGCCCCTCGGGACCCACAGCAGCCATGTTAATATCGCCTTTATATCAGACTTTTAGACTTAATCTTGATATACATACGCGGGAACTATCGTAGAATACGTTTAGTATGATTTAGAGGAGACAAAGTAGACTTCGCGGAGGACTTTTATGCCTCGCACCGACCCCCTTCAGGAATGCTCATCAGTATTACCCGAGGGTGATGCGCCATCACAGGAGGTTTGCCATCATCCCTCCTGCTTTGCTTCCTCCGTCCTGCTTCCACCATCTTAAGTCAATCAGGAAACTCGCCCTCCTCCACTTGACTCCTCAGCCTTATCTTAATACCATACTTCATTAAGCATAGAGTGTTCATTTAACAACCTCCTCCTCGGCGCTGTCTAACACACCCACGGTGTGGTGCGGAGGTTCACACAGTCCAACACAAGACTAATAAACTAGGTTCGAGTCCACGCAGTATATATTCATGTATATATATGATCTTACACTGCGACAGTAGGGGACTGATGTATTCTCGACCTCGCACCATGTCTTACTATAAAAGGGGGTTGTTATCCTACAAGCTGGGCTACGCCTTCAAACCGAGAGATAAAATTGATTAAGTTCGAGGTTGAACTGTGGATTATCTATTTGCATTCTTAAATATTCACTTTTTGTATGTATTAATTTAATTGGTCGATTGTGCCCTTTTATTTGTGGCGAAGAAGCATGTAAATATGAACTTCTAATCGAATCGGCGGCAAATTATTGCTGCAAAGAACGACAAAGGTGATGCGGTCCATACGGTTTCCATACGTGTGAAATAGAGCGCAACTTAGATTATTGAATCGTGATACTCGTTATGTGATAGTAGGGTGTGCATGATGGAAACAACTGTTATCAGTTATTATCTCAAAGAAGCAAAGAAGGACGTACCAATTTATGACCGTCTTGTGAACCCATATACTGTTACCAGTGTGTTATTCATACACACGTTTAGGTTCGTAGCGTTTGGAATTAACACAGAATTAATGTGATTCGAATCATTATATCCCACGAATAAGAGACTATCAGCAATGCAGTAGTTAATGGATGCATTGACTGATGTTTCGGTGAGTAATCCTAACAGAGCGTGGTTGTTCATCAAACCTATACAGTAATAACCAGTTGATTAATTAAACAACAGGATATTTTTTCATGGCCAGGAATGCTTTCATTAAATATAGATAGATTTATTTAGTTTTACTAGATAGATTGATTCATTTTTACCTAATTATTCAGTCAGATGCAATTTCCTTGCTATTTAAATACGAGACGTAGACGCTTCTGAAGCATGTGTATATGACAAAACACATGCAGGGATACATAATGGAAATATAAGAGCGTCGTTGTTCAATTACTTCGCGTACATAAACGTAACTTAGTTACCGAAAACCGCTCCTTAAACAATGAGGTAAATTGAAACAAATGAACTTAGGACGAAATTGCTTTCAGAATCTTGACTTAGTTCTTGGAAATAATTGTCATGATATCCTTACAGACCTAAATGCAAATATAGTTACATAGAAAGGCACTGCTGACAACGCTTGACTAATATATAATCATGGCGGGCAAATTGCATAGTCGAATCAACTGTGCTATTATACATCCAATTTTTCCAGCGTATCTATCTGACCTCGTTACGTCTCTTTTCCAGATGTAATTGCCTAATCATTCGATAATAGGTATTTACATGTAGTCTACTCGGCTTGATTCTGTGCTAACTGCTCATATGTAATGTACACCCAGGGTTTATCCCTTATTATTACATAATAAAAACAATGTTCATAGTCACGTGGCAAGCGTTAGTCAAGGAGAATACCCTGCACCGTCTGACCTTGACGACGATAAGTGGGTAATAAAAGCGTTGCCATGGCAGCGACCGAGAGCGTTTATGAGTTATCAATAAGTGGTGTGCCTGTTTCGGACCGGGATGGAAGTGATGTCCTGCCCTCGTGTCGTCATAGAGATTTACATGCCGGATCAAAGCGAGGGTTGGGTAAACATCTTCATCCGCGCTCTTACGATAGTGGTCATTTGACTGCCGCTATCGGGAATATTGCTGTATAACAAATAGGAAGGGGACTCGTAATCCGTTGTATCAGTAATATATCACCGATAACACCCTGATTATCGATCAAATTGTGTTCTACATCAACATTATTGCTTTAAACTTGATATCTTTGCTACTTTTCTTTGGCCGATTGTGCAATGTCTGTCCCTATGATATAAGGAAGTATGGCTTATAAACGTTTCTATTTTTACTTTTTGGATTAATTTAACGGGTATTATTCCGCACCAATGCAGATATCGCGCTAAGCCAAATTGAGTTTGATCCTGTCACCGCTAGCATCAGGTGTCCTAGGTATGACCAATGTCTGGGCTTAGAGGAATGGATCTTCTTCAACCGTGCCCCTTCTGTGGCCTTCGGTCTGTACAATTCAACCTTGGCGAACATTCATCCCAGGATACAATTTATCAGGATGGATGGTTTCCGGTCTAGCAGCAAGTAAGCTGTCATTGGCCGAGCGACCGGAGCCCCTTTACGAAAGCATGGGAGGAGTCAGGTGACCCTGAACATCATGTGACATGGTAGTATGATGAATGCGAGAGGGCAGACGAACTTGTGTATCGAAGGCGGGAATCAGGAAAGATAAAAACTATTCTAGGGTGGCTCGTGAGAGCGATCACATGCTCGTGACAGGTTTATTTATAGCCCTTCCTCCCACCCCGGATGTTGGCTGTAGCGTTCTAATGGGCTTTACGAGATCCTTCCAACTCGCCCTATGTCTTTTATTGCATCACCTGATCATAACGAAGTGTCTGTCGCCGAAATAAACATCGCCTCAATGGGAGAAGTTCTCTCATGTCGGGCCTTGTTTCAAAGGTTCAACTCCAATTTGCCTGAAATACAGCTGGGGTATTCTCAGAGACGCGTGGGCGAAATAAGGTCGTTCTGCAGCAAAGATCCTTGCGCACAACCTCGCCGAGTGTAGAATTCAATTCGTGATTCAGCGTAGTAAAAGTACGAGTTTATGTATTCAGTTCGAGTCATGCTATGGGGGCGCTGCAGTAAACATCACTGTTAATCCCGCTTTCAGCTGCCAAGATAGGCCGCATAAAATACGATGTTGGTTGGGCAAACATTGGTCTCGAAGTTCCACATCACGGAGTGTGAGAGACGGAATTGGCCGGGCGAGCTTAGGGGCCCATTTCAGGCAACACATCGACAACCTGTTGGGCGACAATCTCAAATAATTCCTTGGTGAGAGGCAACATCACAACCTGTTGCTCACATTCGCGGTTATCGATCTCCCTGGCGACGAGCTCATGCCCATCACGGACGTCTGCAGGCCCAGCCTCCTCCTCTTGGCGATGGTCGAGGCAGAAATTCGTCTACCATTGTTGCTACAAGGACGGCGGGGAAGTAAATTCGATTGCGGCTTCATTTCTTCGCCGGCTGACATTCTATATGCCGATTTAAAAGGCGAGAGAGAAGAGTTCCGAACAATAACGGTGCAGGTTAAACGAGTTTCGTCGCCGACTCTGCCGAAATTGTCGAAGCAGGGCATACAGGGTATCAGTGTTCCTTCGTGACAGGCATAAGTGAAGCCAATATCCGCTGGATCCACTCCAAGTCTGAGAGCATTCAAATCCAAACAAATGTCTTGAGTGTCTCACTTGAAACTATAAGCTGAGACTGTAGAACAAATTTGCAATGCATGACCCCACGTTATAGGTTATTTGACCACACTCACTGCGCCAATAGCGGTACTAACCATGACTTTGTATACCTCGCTAGAAATGTTCCAAATCATACTTGTCAATATTGACAATATTCTAAGTTCGTTTCGCCAACTGTGTGATTGCTATCAACCTGTGCGCTCCCACGCAATCAGTCACACCGGCCCTGAATTGAGCACCAAAGTGGGACATATAAAACTGGATATTGCCACTTGTCCTTGCGTTGGTGCCTCCTCCTCACCACGTCGAGCCTGATGCTCCCGTGAGAGCCGCGAGAGGACTACCGCCGTGCTGAATGTCTGCCTGTAATACGCGGCAGAAGGAAAACGTCGTTTTTGCTTAGCGCAACACCTCTCCAAACTCTCCTACCTTGAGAACAACCGTTGACTGAATATTCCGATATTTATTCAGCGCTTGTCTTTTTTGGGACGAGTCCCCCGCAATAAGACATGGGTGTATCATTTATTGAATGAAGCTTTAACCAATGCTATATTCCGTGCCTTTGTGCCATCAGTCACACGTAATGAAATACTCCCTGGTGTGATTAGTTGCTGTATAAGCTTTGATTTGTGTGATTGAATTTACTCGTATAAAAGCTCGCCGTCCTCATCCATCAAACCGGTATTGAATAAATTCCAAATTTGCATTTCTGGCCGAGTCAGCATCTTTTATTTAGCGTGCGGAGGTGGGTGAGGTAAATCAAGCCTCCCACTCATGCATAAGCCAGGCCGGAGATACACCGCAGACACTCCGGGGTCCCATTGCATGATGCGAGTCTGTGAGCAACTCTTTACAAATCAACACTGAATTACATTTTACAAGCAGGCACGCCTTCCTCCCGCCCGGGCCTTCCCCGTGAGGTCTATGCCAGACATGCGAGAAAAGCTGGCTATGACACATACATAGTCGTCGCATCATGGCACTTAAAGATATTCTTCATGACTACAGGATGAGCAGCTTTTAATTCATTAAGGTCCTGTCAGCACTGCGATCTCAAAGCTGCAGACTTGAACGCATCGGTAAGGAAGGTGTTATTTTGGGATGTAAGGAGATAAGAGCATTTTGATAGATTCAATGCTCGAGTGGCAGGATGCTGTGTGACCAGGAATTATTTAAAGATATCCCGTGTTGCCTCGAGGCTGTGCTCAGCGTTTCCTGTCTCTTGCAGCGATCTGCCACCCCTGTTAAGCTTTAACGCGAGTCGCCACTTGAATATTCCCCTGCAGCAACACACTAATGTCTTCGCACACCTCGGCTTTAAACCGCTCCTGATGCTCTGGCCATAAGACAAGGGTTTCTTTCGGCGGTGCGTTGTCTCTGAATCAAAACCACCCGTGTGATATCAAACCGTATGTGAGTAAATGTGCTCCCGGATGCATCTCAGCAATAAATAATCTTTTTTGCGCGTTAAGTCTTTCACACACGACCACATGGCGGCTTCAGAAAGTGACGGTTTCAAGCTGTCTCACGTACAGAAACCTCATCACCACCATCCTCCTCCTCAACAGACCGCGCTCATAAGGAGCTACAGTTTGCTGCCCATATTTCCCACACACGTAACCTACTCGGGTGGATAGGCTCTCGTTTGGGCATTCCTCTTGTCTTTACCGGAATGTTAAAGTGGCCTGCAGCACCTGTGGGGAGGAACTGATAGGCTCGGGCTCGGATGTAAGCAGTGTAGTAGATTTATGTCTCGGAAATAGCCAGGGATCTACTGGTTAAGCCACTAGTTTTACTCCCCTCAATCCGGCCAGCCCCACCAATGACAGAATTAAAGCCTCGGTGATTGGAAACCTCCCGCTCCACAAGTGTTGTAAAGCCAGAAGCCGGGGTGATTGATAGAGAGGAGAGATGGGTTACGGGGAGTACCCTAGATACTGAGGGAGAATATAGTGCGCAGTCTAATGAGATATTTATTTATCGTTAGGAGTGCCTATGGACCTCTATGCCTGGTGCACTACGTGGCCTAATTGCTCTGAATTCCACCTCCACCAAACGCAGAACACAGTTCGATTCTTCATGTAGATTCATGATGGAAAACTAAATGAATGATACCCATCGCGTATCATTCTAATATGTTTGAACTAAGGTTTGGTATTAAGCGATTCAACTCGCGATTTCCTAGCAGAAGTAGCTTTTCCCTCTCAGCTATAAATCAGGTCACATCAGGCAAGTGATCAGTCGGCTGCTTTCACTCTCAACCCGCATGATAGAGTGCATATTAAGCATCGCTCAGCCAATATCGTAACCTGTCAACCCCGGTACACCATTTTCCGGCTGAGCCCCCCTCCCACATTTGATATATTCATCCGCTTATGTCAAACCATCATAGCGTAGTGCTGCCCTGCCTCGTGAGTCGCCTGTTTGCGGCCATCAGATGAAAAATTGGAAAACGGAGAGTGAGAACTCGTGCGTTCCCTTTGTAGGTTAATTTTGGAGATTTGTTGCATTTTGCCGCGCTCATTGGATTACTTCAACTGCTCAGTTATGAGCGATAATGAGAAGCCCCTCGCAACAATAGATATCAATTGTTCGCTGATGTGGCATAATAAGATTTGCGTACTACTACTGTGACCTTGCTAATCAAATCGGGAAGCACAGATCAGTTTGGGGGCCGGTGTGCAACGCCGAGTAACTTGATTCTCTTTGACGGTGTTTATGGCCACCATAAATTAGTTCCTCTGTGATCTGCGTAAGAACATTCAGGCAAAGTTCATTTTATTATTGAGAGAATTGAGAGAATTGGGGAAAACCTCATGCTGTTGACATGCACTTATTTCTAGGAATCAATCATAAAACGTGGTTGGACTGTATTATTGGTCAAAATATCTTGGCATCTATGGTCGTTGATAATGAAAGTATTTTTTATATACCCTGCACAAACTACTGTTAGTGTTATCGGTAAGTAACACGACTATTGTTGTCCACTGAATGTCTCTCACCCTCGTTGCATGAGCAAAGCTCATATGTTTTACTGTTTGAGACTCCGCTAACCCAAGCAAAAGTTACCTAAGACCGGCGCTGGCAATTCGCGCATATTTCACTCCTAAAATCCATTATGGGGAGTCGTTTGCAAGCGTTGGGAGGAACGGGCAGTTCATCTCCCGGTATGTGCATTAGGCACAGGTTCTCCCGAGGCATATGCTGAACATAAGGCGTCAGCGAAACAACAACACTGGAGATCACTGGTGGAAGTATTAGTATTCAATAGTCACCACGCTGCTCCAACATCGCGGCCCGAGGAGGCCCGGATTTAGGCCGGTGCCCGATCAATGCCTATCCCCCTTCTTCATCCCTTGTTACACTCGAGTATGTAGACTCCGGTTGACTATTCCAGGGTTTCCAGCACTTAACCCCGCCATGCATGCCCTGGATAAGGAACTGCTATTTTAGGTTATGATCGAGGGGGAATTCAATTTTGCTATGACGCGTTTGATGCATCGCATTTTAAAAGTAATCCAAGAACGGCCCGGGGATTGGTGATATTTTTACACACTAACTAGGATATTCTCCTTTGTGTCAGTCCCGATGGGAAACCAAGATCTGATACTCTGGGGGATTTTTCCAAAATGGAGCTGCATTCTCGACGTAGAACGTTAACAAAGAATAAAATCATTAACGTGCACATATGGTGCTCGGCTTCGATTTGCAATTGTCATGCGATAAAATATCTATAATTTCTGATATAGGCGTGGCTCAATTCTTTGAAAAGACAGGCAGAAACTGGGACACTTCGACGTACTCTACTCTCTCGACCGTCAAAGTGAGCCTTTTTATGCTGCCTTCTCTAGCTCCCGATCGGGTAATCTAGCGGCATGGAGTGGCTGATGCCCTCCTCTTGTGCCTCTCTTCAGCAACCAGTGTGCGGATATTAGCTATTTTACTGTTTAACCCCGCCAAAAGGCTATTTTCCTTCTTGAGTGCCCTATTTACCCCTTAAGTGAGGCGACGGGCTGCTTTCGGCCTGATATTGCTGGAGGTAGTCCAGGTAGGAGAAATCTGCCCGTTTTATATAGCTGCCAAGGCGAGGTTTTACAGTCTCGTACATTACAGAGTAAGTGGCGCCTTTCTGGCTTCACGTGCCCACCCTAACTGTCGTCTGCTGTGGCAATCACGTGATTCAGGCCCTGAGAAACGTGATGGATGCTCTAGCCTCAGCATTGTTTAGATTTATGAAAGCATATACGAGTGTGTTTGCTATTAGGGGATGTTTTATTATCTTGGAACAACACTGCTCCGTGTAGTTTCATGTTCAATACCCGGTGCTCTGTATCCATAAATATGCCCTAAATCGTAAAATTGCCAGGAAATACTCCCTCTTAGCATCGAAGTGGCTTCTCTGAAGGGCTGATATCTCTCGCTTCACTGATTTAATGCATTTAAGAAATCAAATGTCAGATTAAAACAAACACAATTTCATGAAAACAGAAAATGAATATGTTGTCAAAGGTTTGTGTCAATGCAAGTTCCAACTTGAATTAAGCTGTCCCGGAGAAGTCAGTTTCAATTGCTGAGTTTTATCGGTTTTCAAGTCAATTAGTTCCATTTAAAGGCTTGGAAGAAAGTCGTTTAAAGGTGGAATGAGTGCTACTAGCTTTGAGCGCCAACAAACGCACTGTTGAGCTACACTTTGAAGTGCAACAGCTCAGAAGACGTAGAACACTTATGCCAAATTGAATCTTAAAACATTAATGAAGAGGCGTTGTTTGCCCTCGTGGCACTCATGGTAAATTGCTTCTACGCTTAAGGTGTTATGCTTTTACCTCGAAGTGGTACTTTCAATAAATGAAACACTATTTGGCAAACAGATACTCGCTTTTGCCTCGCTACATCTCAAGATACGAGCCGATACATCAAGCTTATGCCATCATGTAATTATTACCCGCCTTTAGTCTGCCACAATGGCAGGCGACACAGTCGCTTCCGGTTGGACCGCCATTGCGTCCGTCATCATATATCTTCATTTGTTCTTCCGCGGCCCTTTGTTTCTATCCCTCGATATCGCCGGGTCTGTGCCAGGCAGAGCTCCCTCTAGTGGCGAAGAATGATGGATTCGTGTATGGGATTGTGAAGGTCAGGCGGAGACGCTAAGCCAGTCCGGGCGGGTGGCAGTAATAGTCGGTTAGCGGGAGTAAATGGTCCGGTTCAGCCTCCAGAACAAATCCTGGGGCAGCCTCGGCATCAGTTCCGCTGGGCTACCCCGGACGCTGATAAATACTCCGGTGCCGCTTAGCTGGGGACACGCTGCGTCATAGTCACGTCTTAATCTCGTCCTCTTCCGACGGGACTTTGGGCTCTGGCCAGAGTCAGGTTTTCGGTATGTTTTTTGGTGTGACACTCCGGTGCTCTCGTTTAGGCTGTAAATGGCTGTCGTTGGTGGAATTGTGGATCTGGCTTTTGTTAATATTCAGATCCTAAATTCCAGTCACAAAAATGAGATATGCATTTGTACGGCTGTTGGGATCTTGAAATTGGACTGCAGCTCGCATAGATGGTCCATATAATAACGAAAACAGTTTGTATCAAAACATAAAGAATATTACACATGACAGGTCATTTTGACTGTCAATGCATTTTTTTTTATACTTCTGGCGTCTGGACAGTAGTTTCGCGCAACGCCCACGCGGGTATGGCTTAAAGATGTATTCGACTTGCAATATCGTATAGTTACCGTTGACGCAAATAATTTGCTGTCCGGTGTTGTGGAAATTGGCGTTTCATGACCTGAATATCATTAATGTCCAGTCGCAGCATCCGTTTCCTGATTTATCACAAGCCACGGGCGGTGAGAGCCCTCATATTAACGTCATTCAGGGTGAGGAAACACAAGAGGAGCATGGCAGCTCTGGACATATACGAACTGGGCATAACTGCACATGATACTTTAGGTAGTGACTCTTGAATGTGGATGCGGGAGAGAACACGTCATATTTTCTTCATTCTTTTATACCACAATCTGTCGGAAAAGAACATATATGGTTCATTTAAATCATATCTGATACCTTTATTTACAGGTGCCAGTGTATTCATAAGTTGACTTATACATGTAAAAAAGAAAAGTCT
>JAXGGS010021117.1:31908-60636 GCA_035585475.1 Armandia brevis | reverse complement strand
TGTCTTAATATAGTTCCAATTAAGAGGATTTTTTTGTTTTTTCGCACACGTTGTGTTTGCATCTTAACAAAGTTGACTCGTTGGATATATCTTTCCCAATAGTTCCGATCAATCAGCTATATATATCTAAGTTTTAAGTAAATTACCCGTGTCTTGTTATTACAGTTCCCGATGAAGGGTGCACACCGATGACCACTTCCTCCGTAGAGAACTCCAGCACAAACCCGCAAGGGCCACGGAGTACACTAGGTCCAGGTAGCTCAATGCCTTTAAGCCCAATCTATTCAACAGGTGCAATGTTAAAACTAACACTCAGCTTTCACGTTCTACACAGTTATAGCGCACATCTACAAATCACAAAATATGTCGTTAAAAAGAAAACTCGTACCGTGGACATGTGATATTTTTCATAACATTTGTGTTCCTGATAAATAGTAAAATGATCAGCCTTGACTAAAATAGCATGAAAAAATAATTATTTCACGGAAAAGTCTATAAAGGTCTTATATTACCATTCTTACTCTCACTTACTCTTACTGATTCCCGCATGAAGGTAGCGAAGTTACGGAATGTCATGACTGTCATAGTCCAGTTCTCCAGCCAGCCCATATTGCCGGTATAGTCGGAGGATGTGCGCTTGCGGTAATCCTCGCTCTTGTGATATTCCTCATCATCAGAAAGAAGAAACGTAAGTCCACAGTCATCAAATATAGATGCTCCTTTACAATTGGCTATTTTAGTATACATGTACCTTAATGTCTTGCTGTAATTTCTCACCTTCACCTTTGCAGAGCCACCAGCACTTATGCAGCATAGGATGGATATTAAGAAAGTAGTGATTCTGTACAGCCACGATTATCCCTGCCACCAGAAGGTTCTCCGCGAATTCTCTATCTTTCTGAGGGATAAATGTTTCTGTGATGTGGTCGTCGATCAGTGGCACCAAAGTAACATCGCTGTCGAAAAAGTAAATTGGTTACCTCGACAACTTGAAAACGCGGATAAAGTAATCATTGTCATCAGTCACGGAACTGCGAAAAAAATCGATTGCTTTGTTAATTCGAAAGAGTTGAAGCCGAGCAAAGCCGAGGACCCGAGTTACAATGAGGATAACTTCCTCGAGGGTTACAGTTATTTAGTTAACCGAGGACTCGGGACAACAAACTCTCCCTGGACCAAAAAGGTTATTGGTGTGAGGTTTTCCTACATTCCTGATTACTGCGCAGAATTGGAGTCCGTTAAGAAGGCCTTTAAATTCCCGACTGGGCTTCGTCCACTGCTGCAGAATATACACGGTGTGAAGCATCTTCCAAACCCACTAGAAGCGGTGGTGAGTTCGCCACTTGAGAAAAATATCGATGTGTCTCTGCCGGTCTACGAGCACATCAATCAGCCCAATGCGAATGATCCGAGAGTGAAACTGGAGGAGGAAATTAACTTTATGTGTCGCTTTGCTGATGCTCATCCCAGCTGGTTTAATGATTACCATGAGTTTAGAGACTTCGACACCCAGACTGATTCGTACAACTCTCAGAGTGACAGCTGCAGCAATAATACGCCTGACTCAAGGTCTGTCTCTGCTTCCAGTGACACATTTTTAATACCAAATGTCAATAAAAAGAACATTAGATCACAAGCGCTCAAACAACCGCATACAGCTTTGAGCCAAGTGCCGGAAATTTCTTGTACTGACAAGAATCAATTTGAAGCATTTGGACCGTTTGTTGGCACAAGTGATGTGCAGCTTGTCTACAGTCCACTAGATGGCAAGGGCAAGGAGACAGATGCGGTATCAGATATCACTGACGCCAGCGAATTTATCAGAACTGCAAATGCCAACTTCGACACGGAACACGATTTAAAATTGCCAGAGATAAACCACAATTATCAAATCAATGTGTAACTCAAGTAGTCTATTTTGTATTTGTTGTGTCGACATTAATTATTTTTATATCGTATTGTCTGATCATTGAGACGTGTATCAATTCTATTTTAGTGTGCAAAATATATTCTATATATATCGTTAGTTATATTAGATCAACTGGATTAGCACTGGCGAAGTAACTCCGTACTTGAACTAAAGTGAGCTTTATTGTAGAACATGCAGTGTATGTTTGCACTCTACGAACATCTGTATCGAACTGAATTCAAAAGGTTAACCATTAGTTCAGATTACCTCGAACAGGTAAGATAATGCTAATTAGCCATTGGTCACCTGATTTATATCTTATTCATTCATAATCTTTACCGATTTCATAAGATCATTATAATTTTACAGAAAACTTATTATGCCATGATGCAAACTCACTGAAAATAATGCACTACTCCTTTGCGGTCATACTTCCTTTGCAATCACAAATTGTACTTTCTTGTATATGTATACATTTTCTAACGACTCAGTGCGTGTATTCAGCAACTGCATTGTAAGTCAAAATTAAGTAAGTCGAAACTATGTTTAAATGAAACGAACATGTTAGACGCGGACTACTTGTTAATGTCAACGGAAATGCTGTGCTTGAAGTCGTTTATTTCAGTGTATTCTTTACATGATATACTAAAAAACGAAACGTAATGGTCTCGTCATCCTTAACCCGAAATCAATGTAAAATACGCAAGAATAAGACGAATTAATCCAAGGAAACGAAATCGGCCGTTTGCAGTAAAGTATTATCCTAGATTCTCGTCAGAAAGCTTTGTACAAATAACCAGAAAACGCGCATATCTAGTAGAGACTTTTATCAATTTGCTGATAGAAAATATTTCTTAAGCTCTAGCTGGCACGAGGCCTTTTCCTAACACTGATGGTCCGTTAGACTTGGCCGAGGAGGATCCCTTGGCACGGATGTGCTCTGACATGCCCGGCAAACGAGAGAAGTAATTTCTAGCCAGGGTATGCTTATGTTTCACCTTGTGTATGAACACCTTCCCGTAAGCCTGAAATAATAGGTATCATCATTTTATACTCATACGCGTATAAAAGGATCGTTAGTTAAACAGGTAATACGGTAAGAATTTATTATTATTCTGATATTGGTTATGAAATGGGATGTACACTTACCTCGGGAAGGTTTTCTAACTTATCATGAGCAGACGCTTCTTCTTTAGTAAGAAGTATGCAGTTCCATGGTGACCATTCTTCATGCTTGTCCCAACGGACAAGTGTAAGATCGTACAGATCATCCCAGGCACTGAGAACGCTCTGGCTGTTCCATACGTTCTCAACCAAATACCTCAAATCATTCTCCTGAAAACAAAATCACGAGTGAGTACTTGAGTAATACAATATCTGGATGCATTGAGATTAGGGGTAAATTCGGACACGTATTTACCTGCATCAGGAAGGCAATCTTGGAGCCATCTCCATAGACCTCCTCTTGTTTGCGGAGTCCCTTAAGCATGTATCTATAGTGACTGTAATCCTGTCGTACTCTAGCATCGTTGTCGATCATGTTGCACTTACGGCATTTACCGACAGCCTTAGAGTTGGACGACAGTTGGAACTCAGTGGACGGTAGATACTGGTTGCAGCTGGAGCAGAAGTAAATGTTCTTTCGTAGGGTGGATGGATCTTGTGGGACCTTAAGGAGACGTGCCGCCTCCGGATTAAAGGTCGGTGTCTTCGTGTACTGCAGGAATAAGGTGCTGATTCTTTTCCTCAGCCCATCCAAGTTACCCTCTCTTACTCCTCTCATCAGGAGATCAGCTTCTCTGTCGATCAGTTCAATAATCTCATGGGTCAGTTTGCAATCATGCTCCTAGAGAAGTGAGGGTAAATTAATGTTACGAGCATACTCATTAAATTAACGGTCTGTGCGGAAATGATTCAGTGATAATTAATAAAAAATGTTCTCAGCTGCTGAAATTGTGTGCACTTACTTTGACCGTGTGCTTCAGTGTCAATAACACATCCAATCGCTCATCTTGTGTTAGATATTTCATGTTTATACTGTTGTATATATCTCTAAGTTCTTGAGCCCGTATTGTGTATGGCGTGTCCATTTCTGTGACCTTGCCGTCGCTGCCTTTCCACTTTTTGGGAGAAGCAGCTTGGTCTAAGAATTTCTGTATTGTCTTCTGTTTATTTTCACCATTTGCTTCATTCTTGTGTCTGCCTACAGACGATATAAGCTGGGTCTCTTGGTCTAGAAGCTGACAGAGAGCAGCCTTTCTCTCCGCTCCAGTTAATTCTGAATTAATTCTATCCAGTTCCTCTTGGCGCCATTCTAGATAAAAAATAAGTACAAAGGTGGTCATGATCTATTTAAAGATGAACCATATCATTATTTACTTGGTATAACATGTCATGATAAACACACTTGAAACAGAATAAAATGGGACATACTTTCTAGCGCATGATACAGTAGATCGAAATCTTCCTTTGATTTTGGGTTCATTCTTCTCTCGAACTCTCTCTTGATTCTGTCCTCTTTCTCTTTCTTCTTTCTCATTTCCTCTTGCCTCTCCCACTCTAATCTTTGTTGTTTATCATCTCTAACCTTAACAACGTAATTCTTGGCAAGCCATCTTCTGTAATACTTCTGGATGATTATAACCTGCAAGAACAAATAATTCAATTGTCAACTTATGGCTGACGAAAAATAAAAATATGGTTGATTTTGATGAAATATCAATCAACCAGCACAAACTTCTCACCCTGTTAAGAACGTTTGAATGAAATTCGTCTGCCGTGGTGTACTTTCCGGGTACTACTAATTTGTCTTCCATATTGGAAACATATACACCAACTTTGTTCATTTGAGTTGACATGTCATTCGTCGTTTGCTGCACCATGTGTTTCTGTTGAGTTGTCTGCGTATCTCTACAGTATCGTTCAACGTTTGTCTGCTGACGCGGTTTCTGCATTGTCTGTGCCGACGCGTGGTGATACTCTGTGCTCGTTTTCTTGTGACGATAACCGCCTAAGAAAGGTTTCTTTGCCGTAGTTCTCTCTATTTCGACTACTACATCTTTGAAACCGTCCTCTGAAAAAACCCACAGACACTGTGATGTAAAGGAAGTCTAATCGAACTTCAGTTTGTGATATATGATCGGTTAATATTAAAGGCTGATGGTCATTAAACATACCTGATTGAACTCGCACCGTAATCACATCTGGCATATGATATTCTTGACGAGGTCTAAATGGTTTAATTGGGACGTTTACCGGATCGGCAGATTGCATCTCCAACTGAATAGTTCCATTGGGTCCGACTCCTAATTCGCCGAGTGCAACTGTATCTTCAGCAGCTTTGCCTGAAATATAAATTGTGATTATTACATTTTGTGTCCATACGTCCCCATCTTTAAAAGAATCATACTGTTTTCTATTAATATCAAAATTATTTCGCATAATTTACCATCAAACATCAACAAGATTGCTTGTTGTGGCATCTTTAGCTCCTGTGCAAAGTGCTTCTTTAATTCTGCCAGAGACTGACTGAGACTGCACCTTAACGTGGCTACTTGTTGTGTGGGCATAAGAACAAATTTGACGGTTGCAGTAGCGTCTTTATCGTACGACAGACCATCAGTACTCCTCTGTACAACTTGTGGTTCTCCTTGAAAGACATCTCTAGGAGTTTCGACATTTTTCTCATCAGTCCCAGTACCCATGTTTTCTGTTGGTGGTTCTGGGGTCTTTTTCTCTTCTAGAGGTTCAATGGCAGGCTCAGGCTGGGCCTCTTCCTGTGCATTCTCAGCCTGTTCTTCGGGATTTCCTTCGCTCTGTTGCGGCTCATCTGCTGCGACTTGATTATCTCCTTGACTTACATCCTTATTGTCTTCTACAGCAGCAGCTTCATCAGCCTGCCCTTCAGCAGATGTTGGCTCAGCTCCAGCAGTTTCTCCAGCATCGCCCTCTTGTTCCACCGATTGGGCAACAGCTGATCCTTCTGTTGCAGGCTGTTCTGCTGGCGTTTCTCCGGCTGATGGAGCGTCATCGGCTGATGGAGCTTCTTCAGCTGCGGGTACCTCAGCTGGGGATTCTTCAGCTGCGGGTACCTCAGCTGAGGGTTCTTCAGCTACATTTTCGGTGTCTTGCTCTTCCTCTTTGTTTTCAGCATCCTCCATGGCAGCTGACTCTTCGTTGTTGTTAGTGTTATCATTATCAGCTGGTGCAGCTTCACCAGCTTCTCCTGTTTCAGTTACGTCACCATTTTCAGGATCTGGCTGGCCGTTGTCTGCGTTTTGTTCTCCCTGGTCGACGTCTGTCACAGGGTCCTGTGTCTCTTCAGCTGCAGGAGGTACATCGGGGTTTTCCTCGGACATCGTTCCCGGACCTGAGATGAAATAATCACTGCGTTAAGAACTACAATTATGTCAATGCTGAACTAGTGGCATTGGGCTCAATGAAAAATTAGCCAAAACGATGACATGTGCCGCTTTGGGTGCATGTTTGGTTCAAACATACATTTTCGGTCTGTTTGGTCTATGACTTACAAAACCACTTTTGAAAATGTTGGATCTTTCTAAACAGTTATATCTGTAACTCAGAATTCCTAATTTGGTCATATATGAATCTTTAATGAGTGAATTTATGTGCACTAATAGCACACGAGGGTCTATCTTTTGGACTCTATCTTTAAAAAAGGTTTTAAGGACCGTCTTATAACCGAATTTACGTGTTAGGGCGTGATTCCGGCTTGCGTTTTCATACGAAGGAAGGTTTTAATCACAAATATACAAAGATACCGTTATTTCGGAACATTTGACGAGTAGATCCCGACATACTTATAATGAGAGTAACAATCCCAAAGCGTATGCATAGGGCAACTCTAAACAAACCCTGAGCTTGGTTACTGCAGAACTGAAATTAAGTCCCAGTCCTTCCACAAAATATGTCATCAAGCCAGTTTACGAAAATACTTCGTTATGCCTGTTAATACATGGATAATTCATAAAGTATTGAATCAAACTCACCTCTCGAACAACTTTTTTGCGGCGAACACTCACTATAATCCTTTGTAGAAGTGTTGATCAAAGATAATTTCCTTACTGTTCGTCCATATTGTTTTTCCTGACGTCACGGTTACCAACCAGCAAATCCATGATGATATGAAACGAATGCCTCTATTGGCTACAGGTGCCCCACTCAGCCAATCAGATGTTGTTTCGCATTAATGTTACCGACCACATTCTCGGGACCCTTCGGTTTGTATCGTAGACGGCAGCGAAGTCCATAACAACAGTGATTTCTGAGATTTAGCTACATTATATGCAAAATTTCCCTTATTGGAGCAAAATGAGATGGTAACAACTGAACAACTATTAACTAATAGTTGTGGTGACCGTTAGGAATAAGGGAAATTTGCTAGAAATCAAAAGTTATTGAAACTTGAAGGTAAGAGTTGCCTTCTTTAGAATGTTTGTATTGGATCCAATATGGCCGCTCTATGTATTCGCAAACTGTCACTTTGAGACAGTTTCAAAATTAGTTTAAAGCACCATAATGGTTCTTTTTAAGACACTGTGCCTCTATATTTCTCAAGTATAATAGTCTTTGTCACCCATTTCCATATTGTCAGAAAATCTTCTTCGCTGCAAAGCTCACATTTGCAAGAACTGTACGCGTCTTATTTAATGTCAACTGAATATGTTTGTATCGTGCTTATATTGCAAGAATGGTTAATTATGTTATGTGTCAGGAAAGTTATCACCATCTCGTCAACAAAGTTCACCTGTGGTTGTGAAAGCATGTTTGTTCCAAATATTATTTTTGTTCATGCACACATTCACCTTTGATAGCCCATCTAACTTTAAATCAAGTCTTAAATCATACGGGCACTTGCTTTGGTTACAAGCGTTGATCTCCATCCCCAATTCACCCAACTTAATTTGGTAAAATATGCGAATTGATATAAATATCTTACAAAACCAAAACACCTGTTATATTCCACATGAAACGATATGCCTCCTTTTGTTGAGTCATCATATTAGAATATCAGCATGTTGTCACATGCTAATACATTTAGCGTAAAGTACCACAGGTTCCAGTTCCTAGTTACAGAGTGAGTATCACCCGTGCTCGAGCTTGTGTAGCATGGCCATGAACTAAAAGATGTATTGAGAGTGTCACCAATGTTTCGTAATAAACAACAAATACACGTTTGTGCGATTGGTTAGGCGTGCAGTCTTATAGGCATAGATCACTGTGACAAATACATGGTTGACATCACAACTGGGAAATTTTATATTAATTCGTCTTATTATTCTACTCAAAGCATACATCTACAATGTTTCATGCTCTCAGGATATCGCTTAATGTCTCAAAGCTAAGCTCAGAAATCATAATGGATGCTTATCAAGAGGAAATTTTCGTGTTAGATGCTAACGGTCACCGAAAGGTATAACATACATGTACAATCTTGCATGCCAATTCGCATTGCCTGAATATATGGATAGCTCTGTATCTGAGCTATATGATACATAGAATGGTATATAACCAGCACCATGTTGAGGTTGCTCAAACGTCCTTGACTTATGAATACCCACTTATACTTAAGCCAAGAAAATCTTTGTTGGAGGGCAGGAAATTCCAAATCGATAATTCAGCTGTGCAAATCTAAGCAGTTAAAGTCTCAAAAGATTGGAATGTGTCCAATTTCTCATGTAAAATTGTTGGCTGTTGCTGATTGCGTGCTCACTGTTGACTGGTAATTTGGTCTGCAATCGCCGTCCTGATTTATTGTCGATAGGTAGCTGCGTGTTAATATTTCATTATAAGAAACTACAGAGATGTTCCCTTTAATTCACTCACAGATGTCTGCATCATTGAATGGGGATGGTCGGCCGAGCCAGACCAAGATGAACAACAAATTTCGAGGTGTGAGGCCCGATGGTCTCCCTCGGCTTCCTCCCATACAAAAACCACAGAAGCGGGAAGACCCATACGCGAAAAGTAAATTGATGACCTTCCGTATGGCCAGGCATAAAGAGGATCTCCTCAAACAAATTATGTAAGTATATCGTAGTCAGTCAAATATGTGTCCATGGTTACAGATAAAACAATGAATATTATCCGCGGTTATGACTTGTTCGTTGAGTATAAAGATGTATGTCTGCTTGTAGACTCGACAATGCAATGGGAGCATACGAAAGCACAAAAGACGACAATGACCAGAATCCAATTGAGGACAATGAACCAGAATACCCCAAAGAGGTGAGCTTATCTACACAGAGCATATTAAACAAGGACTTGCATGAATGACTAACAACATATATTTAGGATATGTACATGTGTGTATTCAAAAGTTGTCGGTTATCTAGTCAACATACTTTATTCTAATCCAGCCCAGATATAAACAGGTTTGTTACAATTAAGTGTTCGTAACTATGTTGACATGTTTGTGTAAACATCATTTCAATACCGGTACGTCACCGCTTTCCGTTTGCATAGCTATGTGACAATATATTGAAGATGAAATGTAATAACAATTTTAGCCTCAAATGAGAAGGAAAGTAAGTCACCTTTATACTTTAAGGGTGGCCACAATTTCACGGTTTGGTCACGCTGGTTACAGCTACTGTTAGTTTAATGACTTTTCACCTACAAGATCAATATTGAAGAGAACGTGACGACAGCAGTTATACGTCACATTTATCTGTGTGTTTTGCTTATGCCCATTTGATTCAGTCACAGAATACTTCATATTTGCATGTTTGTTTATCACATAGATGATGAGCAAAGATAGGAGAGTGAGAGTAAGTATATGATGTGCCAATAAAATCCACCTGACCACCTCTCTCAAAAAATGTACATTCCTCTGACTCCTCTCTTGCATTATCTAAATAGAATTTTCTACCGATAATTATCTTTTTATAATTTTCACTGATCATGGTTGGAAGTGCTGTGATGAACAACAGAATAAAATCATCGAGGAATTTTAATCTCTTTGAATCTTCAAATTTCTTTTCTTAAATTCCTTTTGTAAATTATGTGTGTGGTTTGCTGAGCAATTAATCAATTTAGATAACGTGCTTCATTAAGAATATATTTACTTCGCTTGTATTCATGTACAAAACTTACTTGTGTGCTGATAATTATATCCATAACGCTCAATGTGAATCTAACTTAGATATACAATCTATATATATCATTCTTTTCTTTCAGGCCAATAATCTGATTTTTGTTTGTTATATTTGATATTGCTGACATTTTTGTTGTGACATTCTGCAGTGATATGTAATTATCCCCTGTCTTTCAGCTTAACTATCAATTTCTGAAGAAATGTGTCGAAAGTGCGCCAGTAAACGCGATGCAGCAAGAGTGGTTCGACAACATATTAACACTGATACCAGAGGACCTGAAAGAGGGTACCGATCTTAAAGAAACCATAACAACCTTATTTGAAGAAGTCCGAGGAGACTTCGACAAAAGCATGAAAAAATCTATGGGTAAGCTGCGATGTTATTGCCTATAGCATCGAAAGATCAAGGCCATATTTTACATTACCGGTACTCATAATCTGTCCTATTTTGTTTTTCAGTTCAACATGCCCTTGTCAAACCAAGCGTGACAGGACTGGAAGAGGACGATACAGGACAACCTCCCGAAGAAGAAGAAGGTATACATATATGTTTTATTTTCACTTTACTACAGTGGCCACATACCGCTATGTAACGATATCAGCAAAATAGACAATGCTGATAATTCTCTTCCGTCCTTTACATTAGATGTAAATATTTGTAAAACACGTTGTAGATAAATTATTCCGTAAGATATCTTGTAAATATTAATCGATTGTACATATATATTTTATGTCACCCTTATACAACGCAGAGTTTATATGTAAGTCGCCGGATTATCGAGGTGTATTATAATTATGTAGTAGTTTATGAGGTTTATCGGAATTTGACCCTGAATGCTGGGTTGCTCAACCTATATTGACCCGGCATCCGTAGTCAAAATCCGAACAAGCCCCATCATATTCTCGTCGTAGTGACATGATATGTGTTTGATGTGGCAAGCTTTTCTATCTAGATGTTTCACATACCTATGAGATGGCTGTACAATGTATAACTTATTTGAGTCAACTTTCTCATCTACGAAACATGAATATTCATTCGTGTATTATTTAAGATCGGTATGGCTGTCGTATAATAAGTGTATGTATGCTTATTGCACTATTTCATATATACACTATATTTAATTAAAATCCATGAAATCTTAAGTATAATAATTGTTTCAAATCTCTTTCCGCGCATGAATGACACTGGACTGACTGGAATATATCTTTATGCTGGGTTTCTGATATTGTATTGCTTCTATGTCGCTTCAGTAAATTTGAGGGAATATGCAAAAGTATTACGTTTACTAATACTATAATGATTTGGCATAGTAAATCTTAACACTCACATGTCATAACAGTTTTCTATTTCATTAATTAAAAAAATTACGTATTGGATGAAAAGCACTAATATTTGAGACTAAACAATATACCGATTCATTGAATTGTATTACTGGTGCTTGAATGAAATTAGTTACCCATTTGTGTATTTTTGCGCATTTATAGGGATCGACTATTCTAGTCCATGGCACGATGACTTTGTGGCAAATAAGGAAGAAATCCGAGCAAATTTACACATCCTACATCCATCCATGCAAATCGTTTTGCAGATGTGTCAGGGTACTCTCGGTGACATGCTCCTTGTTGATTGCTCTGCATTTAGGTGAGTATCAAGTGAGCAATTGTTCTTCAGTAGAGTTAGATTATGTAGAGGTTAAATTATAAATAGCATCATGCTTTCTTGTAGAAAACAAGGACCTATGGAATTTGAGCACTTGAGAAACAATGTTATTCTCGAATGTGAGAAAACTGAAGAAAGGCTAACCACTGGGTAAGTGTAACTGTGTTTAATAGACAGATATGCCATTGTTTCCGTCGGGGAAATCTGATAGGTCTTATAAAGTTTATATCTGTTTCCATAGGTGGTTGCCCGGAATTATCAACATATTTGCCGACAAGAACAACTTTGCGCAAGTCCGGTCAGATAAACTCGACAACTTTTACCAATGTGTTGCTACACTCGTTTCTAATCGGTTGAAAGACTTATTGGTGAGAACAATTGAAGCGTGGGTGTTCCTCTTTGACGAAAGCAACAAAGAAAATTTACCAGTCTTAAAGATGGAATTAATCTACGACGACAACAAGATGCAATTCTACCCGACATTTGAAGATCTGGAAGAATTAGTACTCTTCATCGTAGAAGAAATCACTAGTACTATGCAACAGGTAAGAAAGTTTAGTTTTATGTTGTGATTGCCCTACCTATTCCGGGGTAGATATTACGCCCTTCATGATAACGGCGACTACAACGTATCTCTAAATGTTTAGGTGCCAACCGTGCAGTCTTGGTTGTCCGGAGGTAGCAATACCCTCTACGTGGACGCCAAAGTTGCTGACCACATGCTCAACCAAGCCACCAACAAACTAAAAGATGCCGTCAAACGAAACTTTGAGGAACCCAAATCCCACCTCCAATGGTTCTGTAAGTAATCGATAGGCTGTTCAATTGATTCAACTGTGAAATATTACTTATATGGTGAGAGGTTAATAATAATAAATAAATTTGAATCAATAATTAAATTGATTTTTTTATTAGATGACCAGTACAACTACATTGTAAACGGTGAAGCAAGGCAAGAAATAGATAAATGGATGGATGGCGAACACACATTTGATGAATATTGCACGGTAAAGGATTATTGACGTGCATTCACATGTGATGTGCTATAGTGTATAAGAACATGTATACGACATGTATAATGGATTTATATTCTTGACTACGGGTGTAAACATGTTAGATCTGTTCTGAAACCTGAATTTTCTTTCCAGTACATCGAAAAATTCCGCAATCTCTCCAAAGAGTTGATGGGCCTTCCTAGCATAGAGCATTACGACATGATCCGATTGGATTGTGAAGACTTGAAGCGAGGTTTATCTGACGCGGCTAAAGGACTTGCCGACGTTTTGCTTGATCGTGTCGCCACAGACCACAGAAACGAAAACCAGGGGTAGGCATCAAGCAGAGTTCAATACAATTTGACGCTGGCGATAGTTAACCAGCACATTGTGTACCGGTACTTTAAAGGTTCTTTGTAATATAATTTAAATTTTGTTTTTTGTTTAGCATTTGTGCAGAGTTCCAGCAGATCATGGACCGCGCCCTCAAGGAACCAGAGAGTTCTGAGGAATTGATGGATATGATGAACTTTGTAGAAAACTCCCGGACTATGGGAATGATCAAGCTTAATGAACGTATCAACGAATCTCACAACAGGTAGAGCATGGCACTTTCACCATACTGAGACAATTACGTTAATGTATTGCTATTAAGTCTGTTTACATGTACAATGTATATCTGAATTATTTACAGGATGCAGTTCTTGCTGGATGTATACCTGTTCTCTGAGAATGACCTTGACATGAACAGCAAAGTTCTCACTTGGCCCAAAGAAATTAATCCTGTATTCGACAAAAACGACGAGGTAAGTTTACCTCGATACATCACTTTGTTACAGACTTTCTGGATCATTGCCATGTCAATGTTTTGCACAGCACAATCATAACACTCGCATTTCCTCTATAGCTCGTTGAAGCATCCAAACAATTAGGTGAGAAGTCTCTCATCGAGAAGAAGGAGAAGATTATGCTTGAGTTGCAGAAACTCAAGCAACGGGTGGATGAGTTCAACGACTACGGCGAGTTGGATATGATGAATCAATATGTGCAAGATGTGCGTGCTGTCCAGAAGAGGCTAGCAGATGCACAAGAGCAAATTGAGTGGATCAATAAGGAAGAGGTAGGCGGGAAATCGGAAACTTCAAAATCTTAAACGAATTTTGTCAAACCCTGGTGTTCCGTGTCTAACTTTACTTTATTATTCCAGGTCCTATACAAGTACCCTGTGGCTAATTTCCCCGAGGTAGACGAAATCAATGTAGCAATTGATCCCTTCATGAGGCTCTTCCAAGTCGTATTCAAATGGCAAAGAGCGGAGAAAAAATGGATGGATGGAGCATTTTTGGACTTAGACGCTGAGGCAATCGAGGCTGAGGTCGATGAGTATTGGAGAGAGCTTTATAAAATACAGAAACTGTTCAACAACAAAATGAAGAAACTCCAAGCAGAGAAGGAGGAGCGAGACAGAGACAAAAAGAAGCGTAAGAGACACGCTGAGGAAGGCTCAGACGCCGCTAAAGAGGAAGCAGAACCCGACGTGGTGCCACCTGCCGCTCTCGGTGTATGCAACTCCGTACAGGATCACATGAAGGACTTTAAGGTAGGCGCATCAAATCAAGATGCATTAAATAAACGTAGTTCACATCCTCCTAGGTTACTGTGTGTGCATTATCTCATACCTTAATGTATTGTAGGAAAATGTCCCAGTGATCTCAATCATGTGTAATCGTGGCATGCGCGCACGTCACTGGAAACAGATGTCTGATATTGCTGGCTTTGATCTTACCCCCGACTCCGGAACGACGCTCCGCAAAATGCTCAAGCTCAGTCTCGACCCTTACATGGAACAATTTGAAGGAATCAGTGCTGCCGCAACAAAAGAGCACTCACTTGAAAAGGCGATGACGAAGATGATAGAAGAATGGGAGGAGATTTGCTTTAATACCACCGCTTATCGTGATACTGGCGTCTCTATCCTTGCTTCCGTGGATGAAATTCAGACTCTACTCGACGATCAGATCGTCAAGACACAAACTATGAGAGGATCCCCATTCATTAGACCGTTCGAAAAGGAAATCAAGGTAACGCTACAACTTACTTTTCAACGTTATATAAATGTGGTATGTGAAATTCTAACCTTCAGCCCTTAAATTTTGAATCAGGTCAACCGTTGTCACTTGTTTTTAATTCAATGGAATGTTTTATGATACAGGTATGGGAAGAGCGATTAATACGCATTCAAGAGACAATTGACGAATGGCTGAAAGTGCAGGCACAGTGGCTCTATTTGGAGCCGATTTTCAGCTCTGAGGACATTATGCAGCAGATGCCGGAAGAGGGCAGACTTTTCCAAACTGTTGATAGAAACTGGAAGGATGTCATGAAAAATACCGTCAGAGATCCTCATGTAAGCCTTCCAAATAGCCGCTCTTTTGAGAATCTCTATTCATAATTAAGAGACTTTGACACTAACATATTTTTTTATTGTATTGCAGGTCTTAGCAGCAACCGCAATGAATGGGCTGCTAGAAAAATTGGTGGACAGCAACGGTTTACTTGACAAAATTAACAAAGGATTGAATGCTTATCTTGAGAAGAAAAGGCTGTTTTTCCCAAGGTTAATAGTGTATAAAATTGATAATTTCTTTTACCATGCCACTTGTCTTGTTTTGCCTTTACTTATGTGTTTTTTATTGTTTTCCACCTTGTAGATTCTTCTTCCTTTCCAATGACGAAATGTTAGAAATCTTATCAGAGACAAAAGACCCCACTCGCGTGCAGCCACATTTGAAAAAGTGCTTCGAGGGTATCGGAAAACTCGAATTTGACTCAAAACTGGACATTCACGCAATGTTCAGTAGCGAAGGAGAGATGGCAAGTTATAAATTCATGTATATGTATATATATATCCTTATTTTCGGTGAATATCTTCATGATAAATACGCGATCATAATAATTACCCATATTAATTATACTTGACTCTTCACAGGTCAAAATGTGCCAGGTGATCTCCACCTCGGAGGCCCGCGGAGCTGTTGAGAAGTGGCTGTTACAGGTGCAGGATGTGATGTTAATGTCCGTCAGAGACGTTATCGCATCATCCCGCGAGGTAGGGCACTTAACAAATATTATTCCTTACAGTGTGCTTTTATCGCTGAGCGATTTTATTATCACGGTTGTGCTGTCGACCGTCTCTTCAAAGAGAGTGGTGATCTATTGCTGATACTTCTTGCATGTCATGCTATATGCGTGATTTTATTCTCTTGGAGTTATATTACTTTGATATTATATTTCAAATTTTTGAGTGTGATTTTATCATTAAAGACGGTATTTTTAAACACATTGATTAGGTAGGTTTGAGCGCTACAACCTCAATAGCGTTATTAATTAAGTGTCTGATAATCCCTCTAAGATATCCTCTGCAATATATATTTTTCGTTGATGTTGATTTAGACCTGAATTGAGATTAATCTCAGGTTTCCATGTCATCTTTGATACTGTATGCATCATGTCTTTTCTTGAAATATCTTTGTCACTACCAGACATACTACAGGCGTATCGTGCGCCGTGGTCAGAGAAAGGGTTTGGTGAGTTTTATCACCCCAACTCCCATTGTCAAGTGTCAAATATGATTTAGAAAAGTAGCTCGTGTACTTATGCATCAAAATAGAGAAAACAGACCGGTTTTCAAGCATGCTCTCCATTTGACCACAGTAGAGAAAAATAACGATGTGTTGCATGATAAGCTTTAGCAATCACGAGAGAAAATTGTAATTTATGACCATTGTCCGTCAATCCTGTATACTGTATGAATCCGCAAGCAACACAACACAATTCTCGTAATTCAGGTAAGACGCTTAGTCGGATCATCATAGCCTGTGTAAGTGTAATCCTTGCGTTACTCAAATCATCTTCATGCTGCATTTGATTGATATGTACCGGTAATGCAAATTAATGTCCTGTGCGTTTGGGTGTTTTATATTCGTGCTCCTGTCATGATTAGAGCAGTGATTGTACAACTGTTTTATTCCGACCTGTCATGTCCTTCGCCTTTTCTGTTTCTAACACTCTGTGATGTCTCTGTTTCAGGCTTATGCTATCGAGGCTCGTGAAGAGTGGGTAAAAGACTGGGCAGGACAGGTTGTTCTCTGCGTCTCACAGGTCTACTGGACGATCGAGACACAAGACGAAATATCAGGAGGGCCCGAAGGTCTTAGAGCATACCATACCAAATTAAACGAGCAACTAAGCGCTGTTGTGGAGCAAGTGCGAGGGAGGCTGACAAAACAACAGCGTATTACACTTGGAGCTTTGGTGGTAATTGATGTCCATGCTCGTGATGTCGTTCTCGAGATGGCAGAAAAAGGCGTCTGCTCAGTCAATGACTTTAATTGGCTGGCGCAGCTACGATACTACTGGGAAGATGAAGACGTCTGGATCAAAATAACCAACGCCCGTGTCATGTATGCCTACGAATATCTTGGCAACTCCGGACGGTAATTTTCCCCTTACATCATCTTGTACCAATATTCTATCATGATGTTTGACTGTTTTTTTAGCATCTAAAGTTTTGTCTGAAAATACTTTTGAATCTGTTTTTCAGATTGGTTATTACACCACTCACTGATCGTTGCTACCGCACCCTGATGGGAGCTTTCCATCTGAATTTGAACGGAGCGCCCGAAGGCCCAGCTGGAACAGGAAAAACAGAGACAACAAAAGATCTGGCCAAAGCATTGGCCGTACAATGTGTCGTATTCAACTGTTCCGATGGTTTAGATTACATCGCCATGGGCAAGGTAATAAAAGAATTAAAAAAAACATTTTCCTGAGATCTGATTTTGTAATCGTTGTAATTATTAAATTGATGTAACTGTGTGTCTTTGCTAATCACCATGCTTTCGACTTTGCAGTTCTTTAAAGGACTCGCAGCCTCTGGCGCATGGGCCTGTTTCGATGAATTCAATCGAATCGAATTAGAGGTACTCTCTGTAGTTGCTCAACAAATTCTTTGTATTATTCGGGCAATTCAATCGCATGTGGATTCGTTTCTGTTCGAGGGAACCGAGCTTCATCTGAATCCCAACTGTTATGTTTGCATCACAATGAACCCAGGTTACGCTGGGCGATCTGAACTCCCGGATAATCTAAAAGTCCTATTCCGAACCGTCGCTATGATGGTTCCTGACTACGCTATGATCGCAGAGATCAGTTTATATTCCTTCGGTTTCATGGACGCCCGAAATCTGTCCGTGAAAATTGTGACAACCTATCGGCTGTGCTCAGAACAGCTGTCCTCCCAGTACCATTATGACTACGGCATGAGAGCCGTAAAAGCCGTGCTCTCGGCTGCCGGAAATTTGAAACTAAAGTATCCCGATGACGACGAAGACATTCTGGTGAGTAGAGCAGTACAGATTAGTTACTTAATTATCACCTTTATAGTTATCTTATCAAATGCCTTTGATGACGTTTTCTTTCGTTCTAGCTTTTACGATCAATTATCGACGTGAACTTGCCCAAGTTCTTAGCCCACGACATTCCTCTCTTCCGAGGTATCATCTCGGATTTGTTCCCAGGGCTGGAGTTGCCACAAGCCGATTATTCTACTTTCTTAGACGCTGTGGCAGAGGTATGCAAGAAAAAACGTCTTCAAGTGGTAGACTTCTTTAAAGAGAAAATCATACAGATGTATGAGATGATGATTGTGCGGCACGGGTAAGTAGCATACACGATACATTTCCATTTTGTACGATCCGTTAATAAAGTATCTCTAGATATGATAGGACTATATTTTTAATATAAAATACGCCTTTTCTCGTAGATTTATGTTGGTTGGAGAACCATTTGGAAGTAAGTCGTCCGTGATGCACACCATGGCTGAAGCCATGACCAACTTGGCTGAAGCCGGTTCTGAAGAATTTGAAAGAGTCATATACAGAACCGTCAACCCCAAAGCAATCACTATGGGTCAACTGTACGGACAGTTCGATCCAGTATCACACGAGGTAATTTCCGTGCCTTGTCATCAGCCATCTGTAATATTTATGCCATTGATCTTATTCCATTTCATGTTTATTCATTCGTCTAATCCAGTGGTCTGACGGAATCACTGCAAACACTTTCCGTGAGTTTGCGTCTACAGACACTCCAGACAGAAAATGGGTAGTTTTTGATGGCCCCATTGACGCAGTATGGATTGAAAACATGAACACAGTACTCGACGACAACAAAAAACTGTGTCTGATGAGTGGAGAGGTTATTCAAATGTCATCTGTAATGAGTCTTATCTTTGAAACCATGGATTTGTCCCAAGCCTCGGTATGCATGAAAATTTATTTTACTTTAAAGGAATCATTGATTCAATAAATATTTTTTTATTTGATGATGTATTGATGTAACGTACATAATGTTTTTCAATGCGTTCTCCTTACTTTTAGCCTGCCACAGTGAGTAGGTGCGGTATGATCTACCTAGAACCTACTACCCTTGGATGGCGACCAATCATGACGTCTTGGATTCAGGGCCTCCCAGAGGTCCTCGTCAAGGACAACATAGAGCTTATAGAGGACACAATGAATTGGCTGGTGGATCCACTGTTGACATTCATACGCAAAAACTGCAAGGTATGGTATTTAATCATCACTTGATCCATAGTACAATTTCCTGATCTCCCATTTCATGAAAGCTGAGGATATATTTTGACCTTGAAATATCTCCTTTGACAGATCTAATCAACCTCTATCTGTTCCACTGCTCAGCATGTTCGTCGACCAGAATTGGTTCCTTTTCGATTCGCTACCATATCTTATCCATTCTATTTCAATACTCACTTCTTTACCCTTTCATCTGTAGTTTGTTATTGGAGAGTTTCAGGTATTCAGCCTTAAATGGCTGTTTAAGCTCTCAGGGATGGTTGTTGTATCAATTACTGTTTCTATGTAGTATTGTTCTTGATATTAGATAGTTGATGTCGTATCTTCTTCAAGATATAAACATACGTTGTGTATACCTAGTACATTAGGCTGTCCGCACTAAATTGTCAACTACAATGAACCGGGTATTGTAGGTTGTCGATACCTGTAATAATGATTTAAATTAATATAAATTATTGCAATATATGCTAATCTACCATACTCCTGCTTTTTAAATTGCTTCTATATGTACAGAGACATGTAAGTACGCTGTAATAGTGTCTCACTTTTCAACCGTTTCTACACTTCCCTCAGCAAAGGAGTTTACAAAATATATCAATACCCAACTTTTTTTAAAGCATGAAGATATTAGCATAAGCATGTGCGTTGTCGATTTAAAGACCACTTTGTTGAAACCAACGGTAGATAGATCTATAACATATTTCGTTTAGTATACATACCGGTTTGCACTAGTAGTTGAATGAGTCGTAGCCAATTTTGATGTCGCATGCGTACACATATTTGTACATGCATCGGAAAGTGGAAAAAGATGACCGCATATCGCATGTTTTATATGCCAACATTTGCAGTGATATATGTACCTGTGCAAGTTTCTATTCACATTGCTGTAAAACAAAAGGTGTGCTCATATAATTATGTATATGTATACATATACGTTAATCGCTCCCCTGTTTTGTTCAGGAATACGTGCCCACCTCCCAAGCCAATCTGGTGCGATCATTTATGTACCTGGTTGAGATGCTGATGAGGGAGGCATGCGAGGATGAGGAGGCTGCCGAGAACAGGCACCTACGTCAGTGGCTTATAGTAAGTTTCATCCCGATTCATACGTACGTGTATCGTACATTGTATTTCAATATATGACTTTTATTATAATCCTTAACGATGCAGTTATTACATGGCAATGTCATATTCTCTGCAGAGTGCCATGCTGTTCAGCTTCCCGTGGTCCATCGGAGCAGTGACAGACCCGGACGGTCGTGAAAAAATTGACCAATTTTACCGAAATATAATTACGGGAAAAGACGAAGAGAATCCCATCCCAAAATCTATCGGAAAATTCGACGTTCCTATCCCCGATACTGGACTCATCTATGACTACTGTTATGAGGTAAATATATTCGAATATAATATCTCTTTTCTTTACCGTTGTTAGTCGGATAATGTTTACAAATAAGCCATAAATAATACATAAATGTTCTACCTGATTCACAAGTAACACTTAATTGACCATCAGCACTGTTTAATTTTAGAAGTGTAACACAATAACTTCATGATTAACCTACTGGATTTTCTATTGCAGCAAAAAGCCCGCGGCCAGTGGAAACACTGGAATGATTTCATCAAGGGTTCATCGGTATCCCTAACCGCTAAAATTCAGGATATTTTGGTCCCGACTATGGACACAGTCCGCTATACCTACCTGGTGGACATCTGTATTCGTAACGAGAGGCCTATCCTGTTTGTTGGTCCAACTGGAACTGGCAAAAGTGTGTACGTTCAGCAGAAGCTGATGAACGGGTTACCAAGAGAGAAATACGTGCCAACTTTTGTCAATTTCTCTGCACAAACAAGTGCAAATCAGACACAATTTATCATCATGTCGAAACTGGACAAGCGAAGAAAGGTAATTGGTATTCTGAATCTTCCATTTTTCAAGCATTTCGAATATCAAGAACATAGATGAATATGTATTAAACATTTTATTTCTATTTATTTCAGGGATTTTTCGGACCGCCGATGGGTAAAAAAGCAGTGATATTTGTTGATGACATGAACATGCCTGTACGAGAGATCTACGGAGCTCAACCACCGATTGAGTTACTCAGGCAGTTCTTCGATCATCGTCACTGGTACGATCTCAAAGACACGACCAAAATCCATCTACAGGTGCATACTAGTGATATCAAAATATATTCTTCTGTCAATTACTATACATGTACTTCCCACATGTTATATATATCTAGATTTACATTGGGTGTCTGCTATTGTTTTGTAGGATGTGCAGCTTTTGTCTGCCATGGGTCCCCCCGGTGGAGGCCGCAACCCCGTTACCCCACGCTTCCTCAGACACTTCAACATCATTGCCATTAATCCGTTTAATGATGAGACTATGATCAGAATATTCTCTACCCTCATGTCAACATACCTAAGGGTAAGTACTCACGTCACTGCATATACAATATGTGTACTATGTATTATCATTATCTTTGTTCCGATGACAGAATAATTGTTTTAGCAGAATATATTTTAAGCTCTAACGCCACTTATAACTTTAACAGTCGTCAGATCAGCAATCGCTTCAGGTAACCATGTCAACCAGAAAGCATGGTGTATTTCAATCAATGCATAAATTGTATACATCTCTTACCTAGTCTAATGTCCATCTTCATGAAATGAGCGCATTCGCGGATCGCATGTTGTTGATTATTTTGTACTCCGCCTGAGTTCGAATTCAGCAACAAGTTAATGTCTGCCGTTTATCACTCTGATTTTTGTTTGGATATCATATTTGCCTTAATATGATAGAATTTGAGGATGTACTGCCGTGTTAGTGCTGAAATCATGTGTGAATGCACGTTCAACGAGTGATTATATAAAGAAATCTTCTATAGAAATACCACGATGCATTGAACGTTTGCGCTATAATGTCCTCGTCTGTTTTTCCTCTGTACTTTACTCTGTTTCTCTCAATTTATTTTGGTTGAAAAAAAATCCAACAGAGGAGAGACAAAAAGGTAAAATATCGTCTCTGTTGGGCTTCAAAAGCTCTAAAAGGATATTTGCATGTGCCCGGTTTTAGGTTCCATTCAATATTTGCCGGTAAACCTTAGTACCATCACAGTAACTGCCGCATCACGATTGAAAGCAAACAAAACCGTTGTAATTTTGGTCATATTATTATAGAAAGCTAAACTTTTTTGAGCGATTTTAAATCACCAAGCAGCGCTATTTGCGTTAATTTAGATTTTAAATCTAAATTATTAAAAATTTAAGTAGCGTAGATAACTAATACATTAACGAATTATCGCTATCACATGGACACCACAGGAAAGACCTACAGAGAAATCGTCCGATAATGTTAGTTTTTGTGTTATATATGCAATAGATGTGTTGGCTGCTCCCAGAGCTTTCAGGAATGAAAATTACCTTTCTCATCAATGCACGAATTTCAATATTGAAATGTTTGTCAACCCATTTCTCATTTACCCTTAATCCATTGTTTCAAATGGACGTGTGGCGGAAATAATGTTCCTCGAGTTTGTTCGAATCGGTGAAAGAATTCCATTTCTGTATACCCGGTAATTGTACCGAACGAAACGTCGGTCACATAATAAAACGACCATCGCTAGTTACTCAAAGCAAGAAACCGTTCTTACGGATGTAATTTATCTTTTCGTCTCGCATCGCTCATTCTTCTTTAAACTTCTTGCACCTCTTTTTCCCAGCGTTGTAGAATAATTCACCAAATATTTATAGCAATTGTCGACCGGTACTTTCAGGCGCAGGATTTCCCCCCGGATTACTTCACAGTTGGTAACCAAATCGTCGGTGCTACCATGGACGTTTACAAGGCCGCCATGCTGGAGTTGCTACCTACCCCTGCTAAATCACATTATGTTTTCAACTTGAGAGATTTCAGCAGAGTCATCCTCGGATGTTGTTTGATCAAAAAGGACCAAGTAGAAAATAAACGAGTCATGATCAGGTATGATGAAATCTGATTAAAAATTGTATTATCTGAACGCACGCCATACAATTAATGTACATGTATTAACATAAACTAAGACCTTCATATTACATTTTAGACTGTGGGTACATGAAGTAATGCGCGTTTTCTATGATCGACTCATCGACGATAACGACAGATCCTGGCTATTTGGGTAGGTGTTTTTATTTTCAATACATGTATTTGTGATAATATAGAATCGTTATTCCGGTTACAGGTTATGTTTGACAAGAATCGATTCGATGTATAATTGATTTCTTATTTCCTAGCCTGATGAAGGATATGGTCAAGGACCACTTTAAGGACAGCTTTGAAGCTATGTTCGAACATTTGGCAAACGATGGCGACGGTGGAAAGGTATGTCAGCTGTTCGTTAACTAGCTGTTATGAGAAAGACCCAATATTTTTGAATAATCAGCAAGGCTCGGCTACATCTATTGGGCATTGTAAAGAAACAATGGGATTTTACGTCACATATATCATAGGCTTTAATTTTGAAACCGGTTTTAATGTTGACCTATTTTGATGTTGAACTATAGCAAGGAGCCTCGGAAGTAAGTCATTGCCAAAAGTACCCTCGCTCACAATACAAAGCATGTTATCAAAGAGCATTCCGCACATTTGTAGAACCACCTTATAGCAATTCTAGAAAAATACCCCTTTAAGTCGACCTAAAACCCCCGTTACTATTTTAGTTTCAACAACACAACCCTCGGATCTGTTTTATATACACTGTTATTTATTTACATTCATCCTATTCTATTACGTCTTAGATTTTACATGAGCTATACAAATGTTTGACAATGATTTGGCTGTATGTTGTGTAATATGATGGTAACCTGTACCCGTATCATTTAGGTGACCGAGGAGGACTTACGCAGTTTAATGTTCGGTGACTACATGAATCCCGACCTGGAGCCTGAGGAGAGGGTTTATGAAGAGGTTAAGTCCATCAATGAGTTCTACACAGTCGCCGAACAATGCTTAGAAGAGTATAACAATACGCACAAGACCAGGATGAACCTGGTTATATTTAGGTATACCGAATTTACCTCACACAAATATGTGGATTTTAAGTAAAATCTCGGTGAACATTGGTTTAATGTGTTATTCTTATTTTGATCAGATATGTACTTGAGCACCTGTCACGTATTAGCCGTGTGCTTAGATCACCAGGAGGTAACGCCCTCTTAGTGGGCGTGGGTGGTAGCGGACGTCAGTCCCTCACCCGTCTAGCTGCCTCCGCGTCTGGCCTAGGATTATTCCAGCCAGAAATCTCCAAAAATTACGGGAAGAACGAATGGAGAGAAGACTTGAAGGTCAGTGTCCGCAATTTTCCTAGGTTTAGAAATAGAAAACTCGCTAACGCCATAGATATGCAACCATTAGTCAGTATCGGCCATGACCTAGATATGTTTTTTCTTTAACAGGATGTGTTGAAAAACACAGGAGGTCAAGGAAAGCCCACTGTATTCCTTATTACTGATACACAAATAAAAGAAGAGAGTTTCCTTGAAGACATTGACAGCTTGTTGAACACGGGCGAAGTTCCCAACCTCTTTGCAGCCGATGAGAAGGCAGAAATTATGGAGGTTAAACTCTATTTTGGTGACACGTATATCTTCTTGTCTGTGGCCTTTGTAAGAGACTCTTTTTAACAGTGTGTTTGTGTTTCTTTTTTTAGGCTGTGCGACCAGCCGCATCAGCCGGAGATAAGAATGCAGAGTTCACTCCACTGGCACTCTTTGCATTCTTTGTGAATCGTTGTCGAGAGAATCTCCACATTATCATCGCCTTCAGTCCAATTGGAGACGCTTTCCGCAATCGATTGCGACAATTCCCATCCCTGATCAATTGTTGTACAATTGACTGGTTCCAAGTAAGTGTTTATATCCCGTGTTGCAGGTTAACTCAATCGCGCTAGTGACCAATACGATGGTTGAATAATACTTATGCTTCTCATATAGGCCTGGCCAGAGGACGCTCTTGAGAGAGTAGCGAACAAATACTTAGAGCACGTGGAAATAGAGGATACTGAAAAGACAGAAACTGTGCATATATGCAAATACTTCCACACAAGCGCTGCAACACTGTCTGATCAGTAAGTCTAAGTCTAAACTGTGTAATATTTTACTTATGTATACATATTTAACTATGCTGTTTGACATGCATTTGTTTTACAATATAGATTTTTGAACGAGCTTGGACGACATACCTACATCACACCCACGTCTTATTTGGAGCTAATTGGCTCCTTTAAGACTTTGATTTCATCTAAACAAGAAACCATCATGAAGGCCCGCAGGCGATACATAGTAGGACTGGAAAAATTAGCGTTCGCCGCCTCGCAGGTGGCAGACATGCAGAAAGAGCTAGAGGAGCTGCAGCCGCAACTGGTGGTTACTGCCAAAGAGAATCTGGCGATGATGAAGATCATCGAGAAAGAATCCGCAGAGGTGGAGGTGACCAGCGAGAAAGTGCGATCTGAAGAGGCAATAGCCAATGAACAAGCTGCAGGCGCTCAAGCGCTGAAGGACGAGTGTGAGGCAGAGTTGGCGGAGGCCATCCCTGCCCTAGAAGCGGCTATTTCCGCCCTTAATACACTCAAGGTAAAAATGAGTTTCACTTGTCATGGGTTTTTATTTATTTGTAACTGTGACCTTTAACTACATCCAACATGTTCCTCGCAGCCCTCTGATATTACCATCGTGAAGGCCATGAAGAACCCGCCTGGTGGAGTAAAACTTGTCATGTCTTCAATATGCGTGATGAAGGACATCAAACCTGACAAGATCAATGACCCGAGTGGATCAGGCCAGAAAATCTTAGATTATTGGGGACCCTCCAAGAAAGTTCTTGGAGACCTGAAATTCCTTCCCGACTTGAAGGAGTACGACAAAGACAACATCGCTGTAAGTTCAAAATTGATTAGTGAGTGTTATGTCGGGATATCAACCAAATACACTAACAGAAACGTCTAAAAATACGTCTTCGTTATTTTCAGCCCCATATCATGGCAAAGATCCGTAAGGAATTTATGACAAATCCTGACTTTGATCCTGCCAAGGTGGCAAACGCCTCATCCGCCGCTGAAGGTCTATGTAAATGGGTGCTAGCTATGGAGATCTATGATCGTGTAGCTAAAGTCGTCGCTCCCAAAAAGGAGAAGCTCAAAGGAGCGGAGGTGGAGCTGGCAACAACCATGAGCGAGCTGAACCAGAAACGTGCTCTGCTGAAGGAAGTAGAGGAAAAGCTCGCCAATTTAAAACAATCCTTCCAAGAAATGACAGAAAAGAAAGAAAAATTAGAATTTCAAGTTAGGACTTATACACACATTACAAATTAATGCTATTACCAGACACATGCTCATAATATCATGTTGACTATCTTTCCGTTTAAACACCACTGATTTACTTTTACAGGTAGACCTATGCGGGAAGAAATTGGAGAGAGCTGAGAAACTTATCGGTGGCTTGGGAGGTGAAAAAGATCGCTGGACTCAAGCGGCTTTAGATTTGCAGGCCGTATTTGACAACTTATTAGGAGATGTACTTATATCTGCCGGTGTCATAGCCTACCTTGGTCCTTTCACTGGCGCATTCCGTGAGAAACAAACCACTGAGTGGGCAACCCTCTGCAGGAGTAAGAATATACCCTGTTCGCAACACTTCTCCCTTACGGAAACCCTGGGAGAACCCATCAAAATCCAGTCATGGAATATTGCTGGGCTTCCAAGAGACGCATTTTCCATTGATAACGGCGTAATCGTCGCAAACTCGAGGCGTTGGTAAGTGCAAAAACTAACGAATACAGCTAGTTAACCCTTTGCTTTCTTTCGTTATATGTATTGTTTTCATTGGTGTCGACAGTTTCTTTATTATATCTTTGGTTATCCACAGGCCCCTCATGATCGATCCCCAGGGACAAGCCAACAAATGGTCGAAGAATATGGAGAAAGATAACAAACTATCCGTCATCAAACTAACAGACGGAGACTACATGAGAACACTTGAGAACTGCGTGACGTTTGGTAATCCATTGCTACTAGAGAACGTGGGAGAGGAGCTCGATCCTTCCCTAGAACCGCTGCTCCTCAAGCAAACATTCAAACAGAGTAAGATATTTTTAAGAATAAAATTTAGCGTTAGATTATAAATCGCACTGTAATTCTTCTCCTGGACACTTATTAAGCTCCTATATTTGTTTATCCCTTAATTAAAATAATTGAGGGCTTGAATTCTCATTTCATCAAACATATGTGCACGCCTAATATTTATCAATTATATACATTACTTAATTGCCAAACAGGAGATTCAGGTAAACTGTGGCATGTGGTTGTTGTCGCCTATCCCGTTGTATTTGCATGCCTGCCATACCCACATTTGTTTGAAAATCCACTCACGATAGATAATTTACTTAGAAAATAAAATCACCGTTCCTGAATAAAAGGGACTGTATTAGGTAGTAATTCATACCAGTATTGTAATCAGATGAATTTGTTGGATTATGAATCACGATCTAAGGTACAGTACAGCTCCGTTCCAATATACTGTAAAACACTCGCAACATCAAACTCATATGTGATATACCCGGTACATATTTCAGCAGTATTTAAGCACATCTAGTTCCACTTGTGATACAAAATATCGCGTAATGTGTGTAAATATAAAATTATTCCATGATACTTTCAGGCGGTGTGGATATGATCAGGTTAGGTGAAAACGTGATTGAATACAGCAACGATTTCCGGTTCTATATCACCACCAAATTAAGGAACCCGCACTACCTACCTGAAGTAGCTACCAAAGTGTCCGTTCTCAACTTCATGATCACTCCAGAGGGTCTAGAAGATCAGCTGCTAGGAATTGTAGTAGCAAAAGAAAGGTGCGATAGCCTAGAGTAATACCATTTTGATTGAGTCAGGTACACATCGCTTATTCTGGATCTAAATGATATATATTTATCCGCAGGCCCGAGTTGGAGGAAGAGAGACAAGCTCTTATCATCACTAGCGCCAACAATAAAAGACAGTTAAAGGAGATCGAGGATAAAATCCTCCACACTTTGTCCGCCTCAGAGGGAAACATTCTCGAGGACGAATCTGCCATCCAGATTCTGGACTCGTCAAAGATCCTCTCAGACGAAATCGCTAAGAAACAAAAGGTATAGATTCCGTTATCCTGTCGCTTACATTCGATTCATCAAACTATGCACTGGTTTCGTTTTAATTCTGTGACACGTTCTTGCAGATCGGAGAAGAAACAGAGAAGAAAATCGATGAATCTCGACAGGGTTACAGACCAATCGCTAAACACTCGTCTATTTTGTTTTTCTCCATCGCTGACTTACCCAACATCGACCCCATGTACCAATATTCTTTGAC